>CM056607.1:12746556-12980118 GCA_029721355.1 Tegillarca granosa
ATTAAGTGCTAAAGTTCCACTTCGAAGCTTTGTCAATAATGATATATTGAAGTTACATGATAGATAAGTTTCTAAATGGAAGTTTGTTTTAAAAGTCACATAGCTGGATAAACTTTATGAGCATTAGATCATATGATTAAAATATATAGTGTAGGGATAATTCATGATGAACTAAAACAAATAAAATGTCTATCTGATGAAGAGATAATTAACTATTGAACTAGCGCGTTATGACTAGTTGATTTCTTGAGTTTTTAAAAATATAATTTTTTGGTTTTTAATCCTTAAGAAATTAAAGAAATTATCGCCTACGACATGCAATTCCAATCGCTGGAACACCAAATATATGACGTTACACGTATGTGCGTCAGCAATTAAGAAATATTAAGTCACGTGATCAATGATAATTATAGCTCATATAAATAGATTTGGTGTTAAACATAGTTTTATAGAACAGAAACATAGAAAATGTAAATGTTTTATGATAAACAAAAATAAAGCACAACTTCTCGGGTTTTATTTAAGGCGTTCATCTAATCGGTCATTAAACCTTATACATTTATTTGTTTAATGTAACAGCCTTCTGATAACATATAAATCATCTATGAATTTATTTGTTTACCTTTCAAGGTCTACCAGCTAATGTTTTAAGGTCAAGACTTTTAATAAAATTTTAAACTTTATCTGTTGGAGATAAAACTTTGTCTGGGTTAAGTTTAATTTGAAGGAGAAAAGGTGATCAGAAAATATCGACTTTATTGCGATAAGATTGACACAAAGTTGTTCAATTCGTTCATGATGTAACTACAAAAGGTGTTAAAGTTAGACCAGTTAGCACAAGTTCATGTTTTGTTTGCATCTGTCCGTTTTTCAATAGCCGTTCTTTGTAAGATCACAAAAGAAACGGACGGCAAGGTGTTTGCATGCCGAAAATCACATTTGAGTGTCATAGAATGAAAAGTAGTTCAAAAATTCTGAAACAAAGGTGAAGCTTTGGAAAATGCCTCAGAAGAAGTGACTGGACATTGTTTTGCAAAACAAATTGAAAATATTTTACATATAGCTTGTACACCTCCTAAGTTATAGTTTTTGTAAAAGTCATAATATATCAACAATGTCTTGTGCGTGTTGTTCAAAATTTTTTCGAAGGATTGCAAAGTTCTTCAAAGAACTTTTTCAGTTGAAAGGAATAATAATAACAATAATTGTACTGTTAGCGCCATTGAACATGGTACTGCAATCTGATTCTAAGGTAAGAGAAATTCTTAAATCTACCTGTTTTGTTACTAGTATTCATAATTTGAGTTCATTGGTATATTCAAATGGAAATTAACATTGCTAAATTGAAAAATGATTTTAAACAGGCATTAGTGGTTTAAAAATGAAAATAGGAATGGTTTATTTCTTTACTTTCAGATTAAATTTTTTATTTTGAAAATCATCTGGTTTGGAAGATAAACACCAGCAATATCATAATTTCACCTAATTTCTATAATGTTCAATATTTTAATGCATTTTTCTCTTCAAAACATTTAAAGAACGTATTATTCAGGGATGTCATTCTGTTGCATGTACACACACACACACACACACACTCTCTCTCTCTCTCTCTCTCTCTCTCTCTCTCTCTCTCTCTCTCTCTCTCTATATATATATATATATAGTGTGTGTGTGTGTGTGTGTGTGTGTGTGTGTCAATAAGAACTAACATAGATTTTTCATAAAATATGGCATTAAGTTTTAACAGCAGCATATACATAAAAGCTGAAACATAAAACATTTCAGATAGATAATTTGTTTCAACTTTTCCTCATTTGAAGAGTTTTTGACAAATAAAGCTTTACATGTTTTGACAAACACATTAATAACATACTTATAGATATGTGTTTATACCCCACTTCTTATCTATGTGATATACTCTGGGTATATACGATGGTAGGCTAATGTTTATTTATTGTAAATAAATAATATAATCATTTGTTTACTTTGACCGTGAATGTCATTCAACTTTTTGAGACAAATAAATTAATCTCCAAATGATGGCCACCTGATGCTCAATACTTTTGAATTAAACGGACGTAATTTTCATTTGATTTGTTCGAAGCTAGTTGAAACATTTCTTTTTGTATATATTCATTAAACTGAAATAAAAAGCTTCGTCAATTAATAAAAAAGTTACTATTGCTAAAGTCGAACCTATTCTCTTATAGAGGTATACTATCCTTTTATAAATGAATGAATAGTTATTGAAAGCAGAGATTTTCCAGTCGCGAGTTTTATATGAGAGAATATGCTGTTATGATATTCTTCCTCTATTCTATGGTGATATTAAAACCAGCATATTGAGATTTGTGTTTTTTACTTTGTCTTTAACACATCTTGATATAGCCAGTAGTTTTTTATACGGTGGTATTCATCAAAACATTAAAGACATGTAGATTTTGTTATATTTACCATTTATATAGTCGGTTAAACCGCAAACTTAAAAGTTAATTTCAAATTCTGAGATAAAACGACGCGAAAGACATTTGGTCCAAACTATGCACTTGTGTGAAAAAAATAATCATTTTCGGTTTTTATACAGTTGTTCATCTTACTTGTCGTTTTGTACTCTTTATAATCGCCCTAATCTTTTCAGAACAAGATACAAATGGTTTGACATTATTAGTTGTATAGTGCATGTTAGTCACGAGCTTCTTGTCAAAATATTTTTTTTTAAGATTGAAAGAGATTTTTTTGACTATGAAGTGTGATGTTAGTTTTGTCCTCAATCATTTTCATTTTCCTAAAACTGTCAAGTAAAGATACTAATTAACACTTTTTAAAACTCTAAGAAATCTAATAAAGACCCCTGCCTCTCCCCCCCCCCCCCCAAAAGTAGTCCTGAGCTTTAAGCCTCTTCAAGTTGGTTGTCCAAAAGTTCGAACTGAGCCGTAAGATCATCAGGCTTATAGCTAAAATCTGTTCTGAGCTTTAGGTTCCTCAAACCGGTTGTCCAAAAATAGGTCCCGATGATTTACGTTTATTTGTACAGTAGAAGCCGAAAAATCTAGCAGGTGGTCCAAAAGTAAGAACTGAGCCGAAAGTTCATCAGGCTGGTAGTAAAAAATCTGTCCTGAACTTTAGGTTTCTCAAACCGGTTTTCCTAAAATATGTCCCGATGCTTTAAGTTCATTAGGACAGTAGTAGTCTAAAATATGTCGCCTTAACACTTTAGGCTGAACAGACCGGTGGTTAAAAAGAATTTTTCGGCTTATCAGGCCAATGGTTAAAAACCTTAGCCAAGTCTCTCGTCTAATCAAGCAGGTGGTTGACCTGAAGCGACTGAGAGTACAAAATTTAACTCAAGGTCATCGCAAGATTAACCACAGTGATTTAACAAACAAGTTCAACATGAAAAAGCCATGGTGAAAAGATTTATTACTCAATATAAGAACAATTTTAGTTAGCCCTTAAATATTGCTTATTTACAACTCTTTATCTTTTAAATGTTCAATTCGTTAACCTTTCCCAGTGATAAGATTTTTTTCAGACAAGCTAAAGGTCATTGAAGTTACCTACATTCATATCACAGTTTTCAAAAATGCATTTAAAAAGAGGTTAAAAAGTTAGATTCAGTATCTGTGTACAGAACATTTGAAATTGTCAAATTTATGACAATGTGGCAATGTCAATCACATGAATCTGTTTGTTAAACAAAATATAAAATTAAGTAAAATAGGCCGTTTGACAATTTTTAAAATTTCATTGTTTTAAAATGACTTGTAAACCAAAGCTCGTTAGCTACACTGCCAGATTCTTTCAAGAAATATGGCATTTAAAAGGAATTATTATTGCTGTGCTTATAATACTTGCGCCCTTGGAGATGGTTCTTGGGTCTGAATCAAAGGTAAGCAATTCGGTTAGTTTGGAGATGGGCTATTCATTTTACCTTTTGTACAAAGTTATAGATTCCAAAGGAAGCATCTGGTCATGTAAGTGGCCGGTATTGTAATACCTTTAAGTTTTTTTTATGAAAATCCTCGGTATAAAATATACAGATGAAGAAGAAATACGTTCACATAAGAAAGAGAGAAGAAAGTTTAAATTTAAACTGTATAAACTTAAATAAAAATGAACTTATCAGAAAATTTCAAACGATGTAATTAAAAAAATTATCTTATTTTATCATTTAAAACTTTTCAACAAAAAACAACTGTTTTAGCCATTCTTATAACCCGTATACTATCTGTTTTTTAAATAAATTATTAAGTCTTTCACGACTCGGTAAAACTTATGACTGATTCCATCCTCCTTTTTCGTAATCATTATTTTTTTTCTGTGTTATAAATTTGTTTTGTCGGTCCGGCATTTTATCCAATCTTGATAATATTCATAAGATTATTGCATGTTTTATACATATGTGCTTTCCGAATTCGATTTCATTGATAATTCAAATAACAAAATCAAGTGCTCTGATTGGCTAAATAATTCTAAATCTTAAAAATTTTGGTTATTCATATATTCAGGTATATTCATTGGTATGCATCTTCAGATTTTGTATTCAATTTCTGACTATATGATTATTTGGTTTATTAGAAATAAATCTGTTGTATGATAAAATGCAATCTCTCCCATTCTTCTTTTTATGTCAATTCGTTTTTCTTCTTTTTTCTGTGAATTCTAGTGATGTTTCGAAAACTGGCATGAGAGGACAGATATTTACATTTGATACGAGTAGCTTACATGATGATAATATGAAGGTTATCTACCCTTTTTACCGTTTATCTAAAGCACTTTCATGTTTTAATCAATACTGTTTTGACCTTTGCCATCTATACATAACCTCGCCTTCGGATTGATATAAACCTGTAATAAAGTTTGACTCTTTTTTTTGAAAATCTAATTACTTAAGTTTTTTATAAGCTCGCTTGTAAAACTTTTTTCAGATAGACTTGTTTTTCATTACATTTGCTCTTGTTGTTATAACACTTGCTTCACCAATGCCTCTAATATGCTATTTGAAAGTTAGTTTTTATACGTGTCGGCTGTAGCTAGACAGGATGTGCTTACCCTTCCGAAGCGCCCGACCTCACTTCCTTAATGGAAATTCACGTGTGTAACTAAATTGGCCAATTTTCAAGGTCTTAACCTTGTATGTTGGTGTTTTATTAATTTGTCTCTGCAATTTTGCAGATTGAATTTAAATAAAAGCTAATTAATCATAACTAGTCTCATGTCTAGAAATGTTACTTTAAAGAACAAACAGCATCTTAGAATTGTTATCAAACTGTTCAGCAAAATCTTAATTAAACAAGAAGAAAATTACTGGTCTTTGTCGTCGACCAAAGTCCAAGGAAATGCAATGCCAAGTGTAAATGATTTCAAACAAAACATGGACGGGAAATGCACGTACAAAAATAAACGCATGGGTCATTTGTATTTACCAACAGTTCGTTGATGGAATTGATGATTGGAGACAGATTCACATTTAAGTCCGACATTCTATTTTTGTATGTTAAATGGAGGTTATGGGAGACAAAACTGCCCTAGTTGTAACGCATGATATGATTAAATTTTCTTATTGAGTTTAAATTGCCTGCACACATTTGTGGTGATACTAGTAAATCTGTCAAGGCCACATTGGACGAAAAATTCCAATTTCCTGGACCGTACCTGTAAAAAGAAGTTGCTGTTGAAAACTCTGTTAAAATCCTGACAAGATTTTTTTATTGTGTTTAATAAACGAAACATTCTTGAATAAGATTTCAATTTTGCGTAAAGACAGCCAATTTGCTGTGGAAACTGTTTTTTCAGTAATTCACAGTAGAGTGCCTAGATATGCATAAAAATCAAGAAGTACGGTAACACCAATTTTATCAACAAAAATAATGTACAGGCCAGCAAAGCAAAGTTAATGTAAGCATCAGTTTAAAAAAAGACACTAAAGGTGTACAAGAATATACACCCTCTTATATTATCTAATTATCATCCAAAGATGACTATGTTTTTAACATGAAATACGTTTGTGACATAATTAACGGTCTAGAATTCATATCACTTCATCCATCTTGGATTAACCTTTATCCCCACCATTGCACTTCAACATTTTAAATAAAATTCTATATTAGGGGCATTTTTTATTTATCATTGAGTATATAATATTAATCTGCTGTTATCACCGAATCCTCTTTCTTTTTTTCTTTCTCTTTTTCTTTTTTGTCTCTTTGTAATGTAATTTATACTACATTCTGTTCTTTTTTAAAGCAAAAAATATTGTAAAAATTGGTATATGTGGACAGATTCTAAATTTCAGACATGATTTGCCAACATGATGATAATTTGAAGGTTATTCACCTTTTCAACCGTTTATCAAAAAGTTCTTTCATGTTTTTATCTATACTGTTTTCACCTTTGCCATCTGAATAAAACTTCACCTTGGGATTGTAAAGAAACTGTCATTTAGTTTGTTTCTCTTTAAACATATCAGTGTTATAAGAGTTTATTTGTTAAACATATTTTGCTTAATTTGTTTCTATTATATTCACTCTTAGTCTTGTAGTTCAAGCATTGGGCTAACAATTTATTAGTTGACCTAAGCGACTTTGTAGATTAATTTTAATACCATTTTTAAATAGATATAGATAGATAGATAGATAGATAGATAGATAGATAGATAGATAGATAGATAGATAAATAAATAAATAAATAAATAAATAATAAATAAACAAACAAACAAACAAATAAATAAATAAATAAATAAATAAATAAATAAATAAATAAATAAATAAATAAATAAATAAATAAATAAGCTTATATCACGCTTAAGATGGTAGAAATGCTACTTAAAGAACTGGCAGCAACTTTAGAATTTTATCACTCTTTAACGGAATCTTGATAAACTAGAATAAATTATTCGTCATCATTGTTGACCAATCTCCAAGGTAACGTTATACCGTGTCTGACTGTTCGAAAACAATCTCCAAGGTAAAACAATATCGTGTCTGACTGGTTGGAAACAATCACAAAGGTGACGTAATATTGTATCCGACTGTTTGGAAACAATTTTCAAGGTAACGTAATATCGTCTCTGACTAGTTTGGAAATAAATATATTGAATGACATGTATGTGTTGAAAAATATTTTCCTCAGTGCGACTGATATTGGGAGACAGATCCCATTTCAGCCAGACAGTCTATATTTGTATCAATAGAGCCTGTGGTAGATAGGACTGCTGTAGTTAACGAGTTTATTATTTGATTTACTGATGCAAGTTTAAGTTCTCGAGCAAATGCCATTATGCATACAATGATCCATATAAGGCGGTAAAATCCCCCTTTCTTGTTTGCACATGCCTGGATCAGTTGATTGATCTTGGTTTTGAACACACGATAAAAACCTTGGAAAGAAAATAGAAAATGTATTATTGATAGCGGTTTAGAAATTAAAAACTTCTCTACAGTTCCGCCTATAATTCAGTCAGAAGCAAAATTGGTAGAGGACATACCAACTTCAATTGGTTTCGGAAAATCCAGGATTGAAATTAAATTGTTCTGACCCTACAAGTAATATAGGTGTATGGTTAAGGGAAAATTCGGACTGTAATAGCACCTGATCTTACGTTCAGGTAACACCAACACTCTGATAGAATTTGTCGTTTTTTTTTTCAGGTAACAAGATGCGGCTACACCGTTATAGTCATGGCTGTTCTATGGCTAACAGAAGCTCTACCTATACCAGTCACAGCTCTGTTACCCTATAGTTTTATTACCACTATTAGGTGTGGCTACTGCGAAAGAAGTTAGTGGCAGTTACGTAACTGTAAGTTTAAATTTTGTCATCACATACTAACCCCCCTCACACACACACACACACACACACCCACCCACCCACCCAAAAAATGGCCCCGATTTCATGATCGTTCCTTAACAAAAATTTTCTTAGTTTGAACAAACTTGTAATCCGAATAACTTTTTTTAATTGTTGAAATAATCAGGAACTAAAGGTGTCTTTTTAAAGGATACTTCAAGCTTGTAACATCTGTATTTTGTTTTATCAAAATTATTTATTTGTTATTAAATTAGAGATAGTAAAAACTGCTTATTTTAAGTAAAGGAAATTCTTAGTTAAGGAATGATTGTAAAACTAGGGTCAGATCTTATAAAAATTTGAGTAAAGATGCGTAAACCTATACATGTGTGTTTATTTTCAAGAAAGAAGCTTTTGAATTTCGTTTAAAAAATTTAAAGGGTAAATTTTCAAAGAAGGGTTACAAATATTTAATTGTCTCACTTGTCATTTTTACCAAAGATTTAGACCCTGGGTACTGTGTTATGTAAATGTTTAAATATTCCATCGTTGAATAGATGGGTTTGTCAAAAACAAAAATGGGTTAGAATATGGTCATGCCTAACAATTAATAAACTTTAAATCATTTTATACTGTAACAAGTAGTCGGATTGTATCAAATACCTTTGGAATTACTTCGGTTTTTTTTGCAACAGATTTCATGCTTTGTATCTTTCTGACTCCGCAAAAAAAAAAAAGAAAACATTTTATGTTTAAAGTCTCATTGCTATTTTAAAGGATACCTCTATGTTGTTTGTTGGTGGATTAATTGTAGCAGTAGCTGTGGAAGAATGTGGATTGCATAAACGTATAGCCTTGTCCATACTTAGAATAGTTGGTTCACAAACTAATTTGTAAGTTGTGTTGATTACAGAAACTTATAGCACTTTTTAAAAATAGAATATGTTGGTTCAGAAACTATTGTAAGTTATGTGGATTGCAGAAGCGTGTAGCACTTTCCATACTTAGAGAAGTTGGTTCACATACTATTTTGTAAGTTTTGTGGATTTCATAAACGTATAGCACTTAACACATTCAGAATTGTTGGTTCACAAACTAATTTATAAGTGATGTGGAGTTTAATAACACATAGCACTTTCCATACTTAGAATATTTGACTAACTTTTTAGGTATGCTAGTCAGAAGGCGTATAATATAAAGTAATTGTAAAGAAGTCATGGATTACGAATGTTTAAAGCCTATTTGTATGTAAAAATATGACAATTCATAATTTTTAAAACCGAAAAAAATTGTAAATCGAGAATATTTGAAAAAGACATCTCCTAATAAATTTTGTGAAAAACGTTTATTTATTCCGTGAATCGTTTTAATTTTGAAATTTATGTATGTTTGTATGTATCTAATTTATTTTGTTTCTTTTAATTCTTCAGATTAATGTTAGGTTTAATGTTACCGACATGGTTTTTATCAATGTGGATTAGCAATACTGCTGCCGCTTCTATGATGGTACCTATCATATCAGCCGTAACTGACCAGGTCAAAGCCGCTGATACTGAAGAAGAAAAGGGTAACATTTAATTTGTAATGTGTCTGTTCGTATTTATTAAAACTGACCGCATCCTTCAGATAGTAGACATTTTTTATCCAATCACAAGAAATAAAGTCCTTAAATTGCAAATTTAGAGATTGTCTTAAACATTCTGTTCGTAAAAAATAAGAACCGTACTAAACAAATACCATCTTTTAAATATGTCCAAGGTACTTACAAAGTCAAAATTTCAATATATTTGGTTTCATCATGCAGTCACGTGACATATTTTCTTGAATATGTGTACATATGGTGTTTCCGTGCTTCTGGCTAGATCTTTAAGTTTTTTTTTCATGTGTACATATGGTGTTTCCGTGCTTCTGTCTAGATCTTTAAGTTTTTTTTCATGTGGAAGTCAATATTTATGCGTTCATTTAACACCGTTTAAACACGTGTTAATATGACAGGTTTTTGTGCCTTTTTCTCTATTCTTGTTATATTTCATATTTATTTTTAACATTTTCCAAATTTATTTCTGTTTTATATAACATTATATATATATAAATTTATTTATTTAATTTTCATAAACATTTCAGAAAACAATAACGCTGAGGCAAGAAGGGAAGTTATGAATCTTATAGATCATAAAGGCGACTGGCATGGTTCAGTAGCAACACATAATGATGGTATTCAACTACGAGAAATAACACGAATCGATGACGGAGGTGCCAGGCAACATTTAATACAGGACATGACCGACAATGAAAAGTCTCCCAGAAATGCGTTAGTAAATACCAAAAACTTGTTTGTAAGAAGACTTAGCAAAAATATTTCAATAGTCAGAACAACTAAGAAAATGACACAATAAAAATTAAAAAACAATTAAACAAGTATTAAGAAAGGATTGAGTAATGTTGTTTAACGCCCCGGTCAAAATTCTGCCACTTAAATCGAGGCGATCAATTTTGGGATGGTGTGTAGGAAAATGGAAAGCCCGAAGAAAATCACTTTCGGTAAGCAAACTGAACGAGTGGGATTCGAACCTAGGCGATGAGAGGTACCGTGATCGGTAAGCGAGCGCTTTAGACAATTTGCCCACCAAGGCCATGCAGATAAAAGAAATTAAATGAGATACAAAATACAATATTTAATTTGGAGTTAATGCTTTCCTACGCGAGACACACACACTCTTACATACAATCCGATTAGTGAATGATGTACATTTCAGTTAATGTATTGTAAAATGAATTGTAGAATTTTAGCCGGAACCCTACAAAATTACTTACAGCGAAAAGTATGTTACAACCCTACAAAATTACTTCTGGCATAAAGTAAAAAAGTTTATATCATTAGACAAAACTTGTGTTTAGAGTTAAATTTGTTATGCATGTTAGTAACAATTACACCTTTTTTCATATAATTTGTTTTAAAGACATGGCCCCAGTTTTACAATCACTCAATCAATTGAGTGTACAATCAACTCAAATCAAATATTTCAATTTTTCTCTCATCAATATTTTAAAAGTTTTCAGTTTTGTGAGACAATGTTTTGTTTTGTTCGACAAACTTACACTAAACAATTTTGGCTATGTAATGTCTTAAAAATTGGCATTGAAACATTCTCTAATTTGAGTCGAGTATGAATTAATTGAGTGAATAATTGTAAATCTGAGGCCCGAACTTTAAATTGTGTTTGTATTTACTAACATTGCTTCCTTCAGGTTATTTAGCATCATTCATTATTTTTCATTTTAAAGATCTGTAAAACAGGAAAAAGAGAGACAGAAATCAGCTGAACACAAGGGTATATGTAAGGCTTTAGCCCTGAGCATTGCTTATGCTGCAAATACAGGCGGCATTGCCACTTTAACAGGAAGTCCACCAAATCTTGTACTTAAAGGCATAGCTGATGGGTATGTTGAATATGTTGAATTATAAATAAGACTTGTTTGGAAGATTAATCTGTATACAACTGTAAAGTTTAGAGGATATAAGTGGTGATTGTTAAAATGGAATATTATGATAAACTACGTGCTTTTATTTTGAGTACGTAAGTTATTCATCAATTCTTCTATAAAGGATATCTATACTTACAAAATCAAATTGATTTGAGAATAAAATTTCATTACGTACTTTTAAAAAGTTTTTCAGTTAAAATTTAGAGAGATAATCAATTATTTGTTAGATAGACAGGATCACAATTTTGAAAAGCTTCTAGAAATTTTCAGTCAATATAATTTTACGTTTCAAATAACTCTTCTTTCAGGTTATATGAGAGGACCGGAAAAAATCCAGACGGAAGTTTAAGAACATCTGGAATAACGTTCAGTAATTGGTTAGCTTTTGCACTTCCGGTATCGTTTTTGGTCATGATTCTAGGATGGGTCTGGCTCCAGATGTTTGTATTACGTTGCAAGTAAGAAGACAATGTTTTGTTTCATTATGGTCTTTGACATCAACTCTTTTTTAATTCAAGACAATATGTCAAGTGCTCAATTGATAGAAAATTGACTATTGACCATGTTTTGAGAAGCTTTGACCGCAGTTGATTTAAAAAAAACCATTATTTTAATACTGGCTAAATACATTTGTCATTGCCAAAAAATTATTTTAATTTTTTTATATAAAATTCCATTGTGTTATTGAAATTAATGCTCTCTTAATGTTTTCCATAAATACTTTTCTACATTAAAGGTTTTAATTGTTTAAGACAATTTAAAATTACTTTATTTGGTTAAAAGCTATCATCAGTTTGGAAACAATTAAAATAGTTACATATGTAAAACACATGTATGATCAAATCAAGAATTCTGAAAGACAAATAAAACAAAACTTATAATTGATAAGCTGTGTGCTTTATATAGTTATAGGATGTAACTTTGAATCATATTTTTTCTTTCTTAGAAAAATTTGTGGATGTTGCAAAAAGGAAAAGGATGCAAGAGATATGGCCATACGTTCTGCAATAGATAATGAATATAAGGCATTAGGAGGAATAAGGTAAACCCAGCTAGACTGACACAATCAATCTAAAATCATTAATAATGAATAAGTTTAAGAGATGAAAGACTAACATACTAGTCTCAAAAACTCAGATTAAATAAATCAGTCTGTTTTATTGTCTACGTTGTTTTCTTTAGAGGATTTGCAATTTTTATTCAATTTTTATTGATATCGACAGTTTTCAATCCATTTTTTTTATTGTCATTAGCAGTTTACATTCAATTCTCTCTGGTTATCGTTCAGCAAACAAGTACAACAAAACCATGTTTTAATGCCTATCAATAACTCGGACACCTCGTTTATGCCACAGTGCCCAAAGTCTCTTATCTTTATGTTTTTTTTTCTTTAAAAGCCTCCGTCAATTTACCGACAAACAACATTTAAATGCCACAATCTGGCTGAACAAATAGAGTGGGAATTCATCTCGATTTTACAGTAGTTTAGTTATTCGTTTGAGTCTTTTTTGAGTAATGGATACTCATTCATCTGAATTAACACTCGAACTATATTTCTTTGTGTTTTTGAAACGATTTCTTGAAACAGTTGCTAAGATTTAAAATGCTTAATGCTTTTTAAATTTTTTCCCAGTTTTTCAGAAACAATTGTTACCATTCTGTTTTTCTGTTTGGCAATGTTGTGGATATTCAGAGAACCTCCAAATATATCAGGATGGGGAAGTTTATTTCCAGATGGGTAAGTAGTAATGATCTTTAAAAAGTATTTAAATCCTATCACGTGTTATCTTTTGTTTTTATCTAGTACCCATTTAGGATAGTCAGTGATCGAAACAGTCTTTAAACCGAATCTCGTTTCTTACCTGGCAAGTTTGTTGTGAAGTGTTTTTGGTTGCTTCTTCTATTGCACGAGTTATTTTCATATTATGTGATTACAACCGAAATAAATTTCTTTTAATAACTATTGATTTAGGGAATGGTTTGTTTGTTTGGTTTTTATTTATTTATCTATTTATTTATTTATCAATAATCAATTATTAATTGATTTATTTATAATTTTATATTTTTATAAATCGATCGCTTCATTTAAGATTATTTCTTTAACGTTACAAAGGTTCAAGATTGTTAACTTTACAATGAAATGCCATGAGGCCTAAGAATAACTGACTTGGTTGCTGTATTTTTATCCAGTTAACTTGTGAAAAGAATCCAAATTGTCATAAAGTTTCGACTTTCTTAAAATAAAATAAAGATTCAATCAAAAATAAATTCAAATTAAAATATTGATTTAGCGTATCTGACAAGAAACAGGTTTCTATTTTCTCATGCACAGGAAATGATTTGTATTTATCTTTAAACAACTAATTTGAAATGTACCTGCGCGTTTTTATAAGATGTATTTATATTCACCTTCATACATTTTCTAGATACACATCAGATTCTACCCCAGCTATATTAATAGCCGTCCTGTTATTTCTACTTCCATCCGAACTACCTAATATATTATGTTTGAGGAAAAAAGGTAAGTTTTTAAACTCGGTACTCCATTTTTATAAAAAAAAATGAGAGGGTTTTGTCCTTCAATTCCTGCAATTCTAATGCATCGATAATTTGTAAAATATACTAGTATGTTTTCCTACTACAAGCCATTTTATGTTCTATTGAAAAACTAATTAACATTATGAAAGTACATCGCCGACGCTTTATCATTTTTGTAGCACCAGTTATCACCAATAAACATTGTGGAAAAATAATGTTTCGTTATACTCTGTTAACGGACCACTAATTTAGCTTTTCATACGAAATAGTAATATCAAGAAATTTATTCAATATTCGTAACCTGTCGCAATTTCACATGATTGCTTGAGACAATTTGCTTAACTTAATCAATTTTATATATACCACACTGAATGGGTTATCTCTAATTAAAAAAGACGAAATTTTGGGGAAAACGTTAAGTAATTTTTACCATTTCTTAATTATACAGATTTATAAACTTTGCAGACATTTTCTTTTTATCTATTTTTGGAAACTTTTTTGTGTGTTTTTTAATCTGTAAAATTTTAGACAATTTGTCTGAAAGCGGATACGTGTATGTTGAATCTACGTATAAGGGGAGACTATTCCAACTCATTTTTTTGCATAATTATACATATGTTTGAATACAATTTTAGGAGATGACAGAAAACCTTCATATAAACCAATACTGGACTGGGATACAGCGATGGGGAGGTTGCCATGGGGCGTTATCATTCTTCTTGGTGGTGGATTCGCATTGGCCAAAGCTAGCGATGTAAGAATTATTTCCTTTGAATTTTAGCGAACCTTCCGATTCATTGGTTAAAACATCTTAATGTTTTGACATTTTATCCCCGACACATCCAAATTCGGTAAATAATTATTCAGTTTAATGATGGCATCATTAAAAACAATGAACTTCGGTTGTGCAAATAAATTTTTCGACATGTAGATTTTCATTTTATTGTACAAAGATTTCTTTAGTTATTTTCGTTACGTCTTTTCTCGGGTAGGTGAAAAACTCACAAGAAAATATTACAAGGTACTACGAAATGAACTCAGCAGAGGGAGTAATAAAATCCTCAGTAAAAACTTCTATCAACTCTGGTTTGATTTGAAGGTGTTTATCTAGTCAATCAGTAATTTCTCCATATCATCGTCTTTTCCGTTATATTGTTGTAGAAATCAGGTCTGTCACAGTGGGTTGGAGAAGGATTAAGTGTTTTCAGTTCGTATGACCCTTGGGTTATGAACCTTCTCTTAAGTGCAATTGTCGCAGCAGCTACAGAAGTTACCAGTAACACAGCTACAGCAACTCTCTTACTACCGATATTAGCCAAACTGGTACGTTGTAAATAATTACTTTTAAATATTAATATCTTACTGAAGACAAGGTTACATCCGTCTCCAATAGACTTGACCAAATGAATAACTGAAGAAACTTAGTTTATACTACTGCTATTGTTATAATTATTTTTCAAACATGTTGCATCATTAAAGTAACCTTTGTGGCCTTGTTCGCCAAGCGGTCTAAAGCGTCTAGGTTCGAATCTCTATCGGACAGATCCTTGTTTGCGAAAGTTTGTCAGTTTGTTTGCCAAAGGTAGATAGTTTTCTTCGGACACCCCAGTTTCCTCCACCATATCTGAACTGACCACCGTGATATGAATGAAAGAAACTTGACTTCGGTGTAAAACACCATTAATCCAATCCAGTCCTTGTGGTGATAAAAATAATGATGGAACATATTTCAAACTAGGTTTATATGTTTGCATGACAAATAATGATGCAATCTATTATGGTATGTTGAACAACATTTCTCTTTAGTTTTGTTGTCTTATCATTCATAATAAAACGCAACAATATAATACATGAACTTACGTTTCTCTACTTGTAGGCCATTGCCGTTAACATTCACCCATTATATTTGATGATCTCATCAGCTGTTGCCTGCTCATTTGCATTTATGCTGCCTGTTGCAACGCCACCTAGTGCCATAGTTTTCTCTCACGGGTATTTGACCATACCAGACATGGTAAGTGGATACATCATATCTATTTTAAATAGTCCTAATGACTGTTATAAGAGAGTTGGCATGTGATAAAATTTACTGTCACATCAAACTATAAGAAAAAATGTTTTGAAAATGCTTTTAATCTTGTTTTTTCTTATTTCTATAGCCTTTTTGCTTCTTGCAATTGATTAATTAATGGTTTTTGCTAGATCAGAAAAAAGGCAACAAATTTTGAAGTTTTTGAATTGAATATAGGAAAATGCAGCCAAACAATCTTGGCTACTGCTAATTCAGTTTTAATTATTTTTTTATACTTTGTATTAAACGTGAAATTAAACTTTGGGTGATTTGACTGCTTCCACCTACATATAGTGTAGGTTAACTGCCGCAAAAAAGCATGCTTTTTAGCTACAAATTTCTTAGACAGTTAGTTTTAGACTCCTTAGTTGAGAAATCGAATAAATGTTTCCTGACACATTCCTTAAACTGTCGTGCTTTGATTTTAAAAATCGTACTTACAGCTTTTCTTGCTTTCTGCTTTGCAGGCTTCAGCAGGATTAATGATGAACGTCATAGCTGTGTTGGTACTAACATTTGGTATAAATACATGGGGTATAACATTATTCAGTTTGGAGAGTATGCCAGAAATATTTGTGTCAGGACAAAATATTAACTCCAGTCTAGTAAATGGAACGATTGGTTTAATACAAAATGCTACTATTGGAAATACGACATTTTTATAAATGAAACACAATCACCATTAAACAATGTTTCCGTTTGAGATTTTCTTCGGTTTAAGAATCTTTTAATTAAACGCAAAAATCTTGTGACAACTGGTTATCGATTTAATATGATAACGGTGCTTTATACACTATCAAACGAATGGATAAGTATTAGTTTAAAACACACACACACACACACACACACACACACACACACACACACACAATGTATATATATGAGTATGTATGTATGTATGTCATACCCTACGTATTACCATTAAATTTTAATTTGTATACTCATGGTATCTATATTTAAATTAAAACTGAATTTTAGATTTAGCTTTCAAGTCATTTTTCCAAAAAATATGACTCACAGAAGTCGAAGTCATGCAAATTTGAAGAAAAAAGAGTGTTTGATTGTTGTTTTACGTTTCTTCAGTAATTGATCAGCTATTGAATGTTGTTTTACGTTACTTCAGCAATTGTTCAGCTATTCATGAAGATAGATTTTTTTATTTCAAGGATAAATTTTAAATCAACTTCTTGTTGTGTGTAGGTTTAAATATTTCTGATCTGCTTTGAACAAGTAGGCACTTATGACAACCTTAAAAATGCTCGACCGCAGTGTTGCTGATCACAGATCTCAGTCGGTTATAATGGTACACTCACCCGCAATGTCGCTGATCACAGACCAGTCGGTTATACGTGTACACTCACCCGCAGTGTCGCTGATCACAGACCACAGTCGGTTATACGTGTACACTCACCCGCAATGTCGCTGATTACAGACCACAGTCGCTTATACTTGTACACTCGCCCACAGTGTCGCTGATCACAGGACACAGTCGGTTACACTGGTACACTCAACCGCAGTGTCGCTGATCACAGGACACAGTCGGTTATACTTGTACACTTACCCGCAATGTCGCCGATCACAGACCACAGTCGGTTACACTGGTACACTCAACCGCAGTGTCGCTGATCACAGGACACAGTCGGTTACACTGGTACACTCAACCGCAGTGTCGCTGATCACAGGACACAGTCGGTTACACTGGTACACTCGCCCACAGTGTCGCTGATCACAGGACACAGTCGGTTACACTGGTACACTCAACCGCAGTGTCGCTGATCACAGGACACAGTCGGTTACACTGGTACACTTACCCGCAATGTCGCCGATCACAGACCACAGTCGGTTACACTGGTACACTCAACCGCAGTGTCGCTGATCACAGACCACAGTCGGTTACACTGGTACACTTAACCGCAGTGTCGCTGATCACAGACCACAGTCGGTTATACTTGTACACTCGCCCGCAGTGTCGCTGATCACAGACCACAGTCGGTTATACTTGTACACTCGCCCGCAGTGTCGCTGATCACAGACCACAGTCGGTTACACTGGTACACTCACCCGCAGTGTCGCTGATCACAGACCACAGTCGGTTATACTTGTACACTCGCCCGCAGTGTCGCTGATCACAGGACACAGTCGGTTACACTGGTACACTCACCCGCAATGTCGCTGATCACAGACCACAGTCGGTTATACTTGTACACTCGCCCACAGTGTCGCTGATCACAGACCACAGTCGGTTACACTGGTACACTCACCCGCAGTGTCGCTGATCACAGACCACAGTCGGTTATACTTGTACACTCGCCCGCAGTGTCGCTAATCACAGGACACAGTCGGTTACACTGGTACACTCACCCGCAATGTCGCTGATCACAGACCACAGTCGGTTATACTTGTACACTCGCCCGCAGTGTACAAGATCAAAGGACACAGTCGGTTACACTGGTACACTTACCCGCAATGTCGCCGATCACAGACCACAGTCGGTTATACTGTAACACTCACCCGCAATGTTGTGATCACAGGACACAGTCGGTTACACTGGTACACTCACCCGCAGTGTCGCCGATCACAGACCACAGTCGGTTATACTGTAACACTCACCCGCAATGTCGCTGATCACAGGACACAGTCGGTTACACTGGTACACTCACCCGCAACGTCGCTGATCACAGACCACAGTCAGTTATACTTGTACACTCGCCCGCAGTGTCGACGATCACAGACAAAAGACGTTTATACTGTAACACTCACCCGCAATGTCGCTGATCGCAGACCACAGTCGGTAATACTGGTACACTCGCCCGCGGTGTCGCTGATCACAGGCCACTCGGTCTGTTATACTGGTACACTCGCACGAAATATTCGATTGATCACAGGTCACTCAGTCATTCATACTGTAACACTCGCCGCAACGTCACTTTAAGATTGCCACTCAGTGTGTTATACTGGTACACTCGCCCGCAGTTTCGCTGATCACAGGTCACTCGGTCTGTTATACTGGGGCACTCGACCGCAGTCGTTGATCACAGACCACAGTTGTTTATACTGGCACACCCGCCAACAAGGTCGCTGATCACAAGCCACAGTCGGTTTGAAGTTAGCACCTTGATCGGAATGTATATTATGTGGCATACCTTAATGAACTATGGAATTGTTAAACAGAAGATCTACTGTTTGCAAATCGGAGGCATTTGTGATCGAAAGAAATGAAATTATTCATAGTGCAACCTTCCTAGAACGTTGAAATTATGTCGTTCTGAAAAATCGGAAAAACAAATAGGTTGCAATATTAAGGTTGTACGCAATAAACATTTTGATATTTTAATTGATGCAGAAATTACGGAGGCAATTGTATAGTTTCATCTGCATATGACGGTGTCAGTTTGGTTCTGACTTTGAGAGAGAGAGAGAGAGAGAGAGAGAGAGAGAGAGAGAGAGAGAGAGAGAGAGAGAGAGAGAGAGAACTTGAGTTTCTGTAACGTTAAAATTATATTTAATAAAATATGCTTCGAAAGGTTTGATTGGTCGTAATGTTGTTTAACATCGCATCAACCATTGTTCAAGTATTAGCGACGAGAGAGTGTTTACTCTCTAAGAATTAGTTCGTATGCGTGAGATGTGCGAGTGTGTATTATGGTACACCTTGTACCAGCGCGAGCTCAGAGCCACATTTTGTTGGCGGAAGTACTAGCCGACAGAGTCAGTACGCCACAGACACGCATACCACTGGATAAACGAGTCAATACTTTGTCCTTCTAATGGTCAGCACCAGACCAGGAAAACAGTACTTCGAGATTTAAAATCTTTAAAAACATCGACTGGGTTTCGAAACCACGAAGTACTGCTTCTAAAAGTTCTTTTTGTTGTTCTATTAGTACACAGTCATTGTGACTAGCATATAGCCAGTCAGTATTTGGACGTTCTTTGAAAAAGTCAGACAATTCAAAGGTACTAATGTTTAAGATTTAACTACTACGTGTAACTGATTTGTATAGCTGATTTGTATAGCTGTATAGCCGATTCATATAGCTGAATACCTTATTTTTATAGCTTTAAAGCTGATCATGATTTGTATAGCTGATTCGTATAGCCGTATAGCTGATTCGTTTAGCTGAATAGCTTATTTTATAGCTTTATAGTTGATTTGAATAGCTGTATAGCTATATAGTAATTTTTCTTGCGTTACCAATACAAAAGAAACGTACAACGCAACCACGAAAGGCTAAACAGTGACAACACATGATACAAATATACTGGGACAACTGATAATAAAATTCCATATGTTAGACGGGCACTGATGGTATGGCTTTATGGCCTTCAACAATCTTACTTATTCTACCCCTGTTTTACTTTGAAGGTTGTTTGAATGTCGTTAACGTCATATCAGTAGTTTTTTCAGCTATTCCTGACGATGCGACTTTTATTGATCTCAAGAACAAATTTTCACACAAGTTCATGTGGTGCGTAAGTGTGTAGTTAATATAGATCTGCATTGTACTAATGTGTACTAATAATGCTAGTACAAAAAATAATGTAAGTTTGTTTAAATTATTATGGAAAGATTCGGTCCTCCGGGTTGAAATATATGTATAATTTAATATATTTTCTCTTTTTGTATTTTGTTATGCATTGAAAAAAATAAAGAAATTTGAAATTTACAATGTTGACCACTAAGTCCGAGCCAACCAGTAATGGTCTACGACAAGGTAAATCTTTTCTTTTACTTGCAGTCGACCGGGATCAAACCAACAGAGCTAAGATGCCCAGAGCTTAAAGGTTCACACTTTGACACTTTAATCACCGGGACACTCATATATATATAATATATATAAATATATATATATATATATATATATATATATATATATATATATATATATATATATATATATATATATAAAAGTTACACTTAAAATGTGATTAATAAAAGAAATATATATATATATATATATATATATATATATATATATATATATATATATATATATATATATATATATATATATATATATATATATATATATATATATAAGTTTCACTTAAAATGTGATTAATTAAAGAAAATTAAAAAAAAAAAAAAAAATAGAGTAAAAAACACATAAAAACAACATTTATTATTTTCCCGTAAACAATGTTAATTGGGTATATAGAATGACCTCAGCCGTTTGTCCATTCTTACAAATGCCATGTATCATGTCAACTCTATTATCTTCCGCACTTATCAATGAATTGTTTTATCTACATAGCAGTGGAGTATACCAACATGAGACTATGTGACAAATAGCACATCTACCTGTGAAGGTTTTTTATTTTTGACCACGTAGGCGATGTTGGGAACGGCTATTCGTTTTTTAAGAGACCCTCTCTAGTTATATTTTAGGTTTCTGTCGCAAGGTTTTTGTTAAAGTTGTCCAATGTACTTGTCAAATAATAACCATTAAATAAATTATCTTTAGAGATAGAAAAAATTCTTTATGACAGATTTAAATACATCTTTTATTGATAATTCTTGCATTTGAGTTTGTTTAAAATTCCCTCCAAAAATTTTTAAAAAGATCAAATAAATGCCCGGAAGAAAATGAATAAAATATACGCGCCATTTTTTACACACTAAAAGTTTTACCGGTATTCAAATAAGTTACACCAAAATTTTTTAAATAAGGGAACTTGTATTATTTATGCCCATTGCAGTTATCAACAGTATATACAAATGTAGTATGTTTTCAATCTTTACACCTCCTTACTATAGAGATTGGTAATCCGAACTTGAGTGACAAACTTCACGCAGTTAAAACCCTTTTTTTTAAATCAAACAGTTAAGGTTGTCCGTCGTCATTTGACATTAGGGTGTTTATCCTCCATCGAGGACCACCGGATGAGGACGTTTACTAATCCCCTCATTACTAGGTGTATGAAAACAGACCAACGATGTTGGAAAGGTTAATTGAAAGATTGAGGAAGGTGGATTGGAGCAAGGTTATTTGGAATCTAAAGAATCTATGGGCAATACGAACTCCTATTATAGTGACGTTAGCTTTTATTTTGCCATTGTCTTTAGCTGCCGATGGAGATGTGGTAAGTAAGTTTTATATATAGAATACACATGACTTTGCTACTTCACCATAAAAATTATATTATTGTTCTTTGTAAACTAATATAAAGAATTTCTAGTAGCTTTTGTTTGTTGGTATTTATGCGTATTTTTTTTTCAATAATCAGTTTTAAAACTTCCATGTTTGTTGCTGGAGTTATCAGAGCATAAAGAGAATGTTCGATAATATAAATAGTACCTAAAATTCAGTATGGGTACGTTATATTACCTACACGGAGGGTTCATAATTATATTATGAATAGGTAGTTAAAAAGTCGAGAGTTAACAAGTACTAATTTTGCAACGTTTCTCTTTTCAATATAAGGACATTGTTTGCCCGGTGTTCTGAAGCGTTTGCTTACGAATTACCGTGCCTTTTAGATAGATAGAACATAGATCCAACTAGGGATAGATCTTAATGGTAGATAGTTGCCGATGGTAGGTGATTTTCTCCGAATACTGAAAAGGCAAACTATTCCAAAATTCGGCATATAACTCAATTACTTTATTCAACTGTGGAAAAATATGGAAAAATAAAATAATTTTTAAATTATTTGCAGAAAAGAAATGAAAATTTTGTCACAAGCGTATGTCAAAAGGCACAATAACCAAGAAACAAAAAGTGGATTAAGAGGCCACTTTACGATACAGGAAATCCCTGAAACGGGTACAAACCTCTTAATCTTGCAGATGTAAGTCGAAAAAATTGGTTTTAATGTAAAATTTAACTATATATATCACAGGTAAAATTTTAGATATAATTTTCTTTTTAGAAATTCAAATGTGCCTATACGTTGGTTGTCATGGCAATACTATGGCTGACAGAGGCTTTACCAATACCAGTTACAGCTCTATTTCCAATATTCATGTTCCCGTTGTTAGGTGTTCAGTCGGCAAAAGTAGTGTGTTCAAATTATGTAAATGTAAGTAGATATAGAATTGTTTAGACAATCTCGGATTAAAATTAGCATCAGCTATATTTGAAATGACAGGGGCGTTAAGGTGCGCTTTTAGGTATGACATTTTATAGAAACATCTCTAATAAACCCGTCGCCTCGATGGCTAAGTGATTTAAACCGCCCATGGAACGTTTTTGTTCCATCAATTTTTTTTTAACATGTCAATACTTTAAAAGTATGTTTATCCTATTCTCGAATTATTTCTCAAATTCAGTACTTATACTAAGCCAAACCTAACATATACAAATGTATATATATGCAAGCATTCGAACCGTGCGTGGTATGTATATTTTATTTATAGCAAGGTCAGTTCGCAAATGTTTTATTAAATGTTAGATACTAACTTGTTCGACTGAGGAAAATAAATTGAACAAACTGAAATCGATATTCAATATCTTATTTCTATGTTTTCATAAATAAACGTTTCTTTTCATGAACTTTTTATTTTAATCTTTGTATATTTGGCTAATTTATTTTTGGACAATGTAAACAAAATAAGTTTTAGTTTGAAGGTCCGCCGATCATTACTATTACCATAACATAAGATATAAAATCTAGAATTCATTTAAAGTCAAGGATTATATAGTTCGTCAAGTATTCACCTGTTTCTATCATAAAACTACAAGCAAAAGTTTTGAATTTTTGATAAAAATTTTTTTTTTCAAAATTTTGCACATGTAAATTGTCATGAGCGGGATTTTGAGAATTTCTTTAAATAAAAATCCACATAACAATTAATTATTGTAATGTAGCCTGTTCTTGTTTGCGTTTTTAGAAAAAAAAAACCAAACTGTTATCCCTATTCTCCAGTATCAATAAATACTAACAATAAACGCTGCCTCAATAAAAGTGTATGTATCTTGTATCTCTTTGAATTTTCTTTAGGAAACTACCATGCTTTTTATAGGAGGATTAATTGTTGCAGTAGCAGTGGAGGAAGTTAATTTACACCGTAGGATAGCCTTAGGGATAGTTAAACTAATTGGTACACAGCCAAACATGTAAGCAACAATATCTTTATAGATCATTTTTATCACTTTGACAACAAATGCTGTAAGATGTGAATAAGTTGTCTTAGTTTTGCTTTGTCTATCATTACTGCAAAGACTTACATGAAATTAGGAATCGATTCTTGATAGTAAACATGCCCTTTTTATGCTACATGTACTTTTTAGCCGAGGGATTTTTAATGGAACTGAATACCGCACGATGTTTAAAATTGTTTTGAAGTGCGCCAATGATTCACCTCTGCGTTTGTGTGAACCTGTTTTTTCAGTTGAAATATTCAGACAGAAGCTTAATTTGACGTTTCAAATGTTTCTAAACCCTAGGTTAATTGAGAGAATTTAAAGAGTTAATTTTTCATCGAGAAGGTCAATAATGGAGGAAACCGGAGTATCATGGGCGAACTGACAAACTTTCTGTCACTCGAATGAGCCCCAAGATGGTGAGTGGCGGATACGATAATTCTTTAACCTCTTTGTCGCCGGCACCCTTAATTGTTGGCACAGTCACGTAGTAAACTCTATGAGAAAATCAAGACATCCGATATGAACTGGTTTTTCCAGATCAAGTATACAAAAATGACATTTTTGCGGCTAACTTACTGAAAATGAATTAAATATTTCATGAACACTGATGAATAACACACATTTTAAGTAAGCAATATTTATTTGCGTATTTAATTTGTTAATGTTTCCATACAAAATGGAATACGTACCTTACGATATCTTTAAATTTACAACTTATGTGCAAAATACTCGTTTTTTAACTTATTGTCTTTATTTAAAGGTTGATGCTAGGACTTATGTTGCCAACTTGGTTTTTATCAATGTGGATAAGCAACACAGCAGCGACATCTATGATGATTCCTATCATAATGGCTGTGACGTCATCGGTAGAGAACGTTGATCAGGATGCTCAAGTCAAGGTAAGGTTTGAATTTATGTTGTTGTCTCAAATTTCTGTCAAAGCCATGTCGGGTCCCGCCATAGTAATATTTGGACTGTAAGTTATTCGGATTTTTTAATTTTATTTATGATTTTATTACCAAAAGAATTTAAATTCAAAGAATAAGAGTTTTGTGTGTTGTTTGTGGAACATCTACAAAAGTGAAGTTTTAAGACTGTTCTAAAATGAGAAGAGTTTTTTTTCGGATACCTGATCAAATGCTATTTGAGTTATCCCTCACTAAATTTGTCTGCGCTCTCTGTTTTGTTATTTGTTTGTTTTCATCCTGTAATATACTTTTATAGAAAATCGTTTAATTTTGAGAACAAAAAATAACTGATCTTATTTCAGAGTCAGACAATGGAGTGAGTGGAGATGATAACCCGGCGTTTGAAATGTCAGATAGTGGGTCGATGGCTACAGTCTCAATGTCCACTTCGGCTAGTAATGCTCCCCTCCATCAGCAATCAGAAAATAGAAGGTAAAACAAATTATATGTTTTTGATAAAATTTGAAATAGAAATTTTTAGTTTTTCATAAAAAAATTTCCTTGTTTGGTCTTTAAATCTATTATGAATACAGTTTCCAAATCCCAGATTATTGACCACTAATTGTTCATGTCTGTTAAATATTATAAAATGTCTATTATTTTCTTCATAAAAATCATTCTGAATCACTATATCTAACAATAAATAGTGACAAAATATTGATAAATAGCAATATAGAGCTAAACCTCCATCTTTTTTCTTTTTCACTGAAAAATTAGGTTAACCAATCAAAACCATTACAGTTAAATTTGGCAAAAATGACCGATTATCGAATAAACATGCTTAGATAATAAATCAAAATCATTGTTAAACCAGGTTTGATCCTTGGATGCATACACGTAATACAAGTAATTAATATGGATGTGATTGACTTCTTGATAAAGCATAAATTTTTTAATGTAACAATAATTGAACCAAAACTAAGGCTTTTTTTCCAGTTACACATATATTAGTGCATATCTATAACTGTACTGTATCGTGAGACTATCAGCTATAAATGAAAAACATAACTTTTCAATAGGACTAATGCAAAAAGTTTCTTAACCTGATTTTAAATGTGTTACTATTACTCTTTTATTCTGAGGGGCCCCAGTGGCCGAATGGTAGAGGCTTCAAAACAAAAGGTATCTGATTGCAATGCGTTCGACCCTGGTCAACTACAAGTGAGAAAGGGGATTTTTCCTTGCCAAAGGTCTTTATTACTTGGCTCGTAACCAGTATATTCAAATATTATGTCTGTGACGATTATCTATACGATTACCAGCATTCTAAGGGTACACTAACGAAGAGCAGAAATATTTTCACAAAATCGCGCGCCGCATGAACTTGTGTTAACATTTATTCTTGCAAATTGTAAAAAAAATATGTTCTTATTATCAAAAGCTGAAAAGAAGATTGATGTTAGATAAAAAGCACTGAATAAACAGACCAATCAGTACTCTTAGCTTATACATGTAGTAGGTTATTATTTGATTTACAGAAATGTTGCAGCAGCGAAGAGTGAGGAATTGATTCGTATGGGAAGAGGATTCGCTCTTTGTGTTGCTTATGGTGCTAACATAGGTGGAATAGCTACACTAACTGGAACTCCACCAAATCTTATATTACAAGGGACTGCTAACAAGTATATGCATATTAAAGTTCAAAATCAATTTTTGAAAAAAAAAGTTTGAAAAATGAGTATAGCATAGCATGTCAAAATAAAAAAAAATAAGATCAAAGCCTTTATCTTCAATTTGGAGATCTTTATCTAGTCAGTAATAGTGAAGTTGTACGCTTGACACACACACACACACACACACACACACACACAAAATAAAGAAAAAAAAAAACCAGAAAGTTATACATATTTACTATAAACTTTGATCATGGTTTCACTACTGAAGTAGATAATTAGATTTAACGTTATAAAAATGTTATTGTAATGCTTACTCTTCATTAACAGCTTAAAACTTAGATCTCCTTGTTTACCTCTCTAGTCATTTACATTTAACTTTATTGTAATACCTTTAAGGCTTGGTCATTAAAAACAATATACACATGCAATACATTAAAACAAAAAGCCAAACCTTTAAGGACGTTTTTGTTTTTAAGTCCATGGTTAACATATATATCCCTAACAGAAAGACAATAATTTCAAATAAATTAATAAAGAAAAAAAAAGAAAGAAAGAAGGAAAGTTGAATAAATAAATAGATAAAAATTTTAAAAAAGTACATGTCATTATGCCATTTTTCTTTTTGTACACTGATTTACATTTTTGTCATTTTTCTTTTGAGAACAGAATCTTCAGACAAAAACAACCCGGTTCAGAATCCGGTATTACATTCGCCAACTGGATGGGATTTGCTTTTCCTTTATCACTGATAACACTGTTTGTAGCTTGGATGTGGCTTCAGTTATTTTTCCTTGACTGTTCGTAAGTACTAGTATTTATATGATATTGCTTTCTAAATTGTCTTTCAAACTGTTTGTGAACGTCTTTAAATCCAATTTTAAAATTTCGCTGAAATTCATTACAATGAACAAATGATGAAGTGGATGACTTTTTACACCCCAAGAAGTTCAAACTTGTATCAAGGTGGTCAATTTGGGATTGGTAGAGTAAACCTGTCTTCAATGATAGAAATATTGGTAATATAGTAGGCTTTTGTGATAAAACAATTATAAGATTTAGTTCTATCTCGTCTTCAGAACTTTTTTTATTCAACTATAATAGATGCCGTAAAAATCAAGATCAAACACGAAGAAAAGAATCCCAATTAATAATTGATAAGAAATATAAAGAACTAGGACCCGTATCGTGAGTATAAATATTTTGGTTGACGACAAATAGGAAATGCATCAGACACTAAAACATATAATTTTTTTGTTATTCTAACTTCACTATGTTTTTGCTAAGTGCTTCCACAAAACACGTGGCTTTATCTGCTGTTGCTGCTATTGCTGATTTCTAAAGCCTTGTTTAAATTTCACTCAATACATTATAAATTTAACAATAAATGATATAATACTACTTCATTGAAAATCTGTTTGTAAGCAGTTTTATAAATTTTGCAAATTTTTTCTTGAATTATGAATGTGGTGAATCTTTTTTTAAATGCATCATCCAACGCAACAATTCTGTGTCCTGATTTATTTTTGAGATAGTTGAAGATCTTGATATCTTCACAATAGTTTGAGAGCAAAATTTTAAATTTCATTGAAATTTCTGAAATATAAGAATAAAAATAAAATTCTAATTTATCATTGTTTTAACAGCTTTGGTGAAGTAGTTGTCATTGTAGTATTTATTCTTTTGGCAATACTATGGATATTCAGAGATATTCCAGGAGCAGGTGGTTGGCGGTATTTATTTCTAGAAACTGCACAAGAGTAAGTTAAAAACCCAAAATGAAAAAAAGAATATTTTATCAGTGCCATATACATGACTTTTATTGGTAATTTTTTCTAAAATAGCTACAAGGAAAACCTTGCTATCACAGAATAAATTATTTTATATCAAGAGTGTTAACAAAAGCAAAGCCCAATATAGGGTCGTCTGCTCCAACTCTTTTGTTCAGAAAATTTTCTTCTTAAAAATTATCTTTCTCATTGCAATTTTGATGACGGAACCTATCTCTATCACGTTAGACAATGGGGTTTGCCGTTCGGTTAAATATTTTTAACGTCAAACTCCACGAAAATAATTGACTAACAGTCATCTAAGAACTAGATTTTTTCGTTCTGTAATTAACTTCTGCCATTTGCCTAATATACAGAAATTCATGTTTATAACTTATTTTATTCACTTACGTGTTTAATTCACATATATCCACATCGGTCAAAAATGTAAATTACAGATATGGAGACGGGTTTATATAAACATCTTGTTCCCGAATCCTATGTAACAGTTATATATGTTTTTTCATAGATTTGTAAATTTATATTTATTGAATAAAAATATTGTGTAAACTTATTCCTGTTTACAGACAACATAGCACTAGTACAACTTCATAAAGGAAAACAACGTAGTTGAGAGTGTTTCATTAAATTTTATCCCTTCTTTTTATGAGAATAGTAAAGGACCTTTTTTTCCTTTAATATCGATAAGTAAAATAAAAAAAAACTGTACAATGGATCATACTGATAGAGAAAAGAAATAGGGAATTGTTTTTATTGAAGAATCCTTTAGCACGCACAGTTTTATTGATATAATAAAATACGATTACATCTTGATTATGATTTCATTTTCACATTTTCAAATTTTGTTCTATTTTCTTGTTTTTCCAGGGGAGTTTATCCACGGGATTCTACTCCTTCCATTCTTATAGCAGTTTCTTTGTTTTTTCTTCCAATTAAATTACCAAATATATTTTGTCTCAACATACCTAACGGTAGGTACATTTTATGAATATAATACTATATAAAATATGACAGCTAATGCTAGTTAAAGAAAAACATGCACTTAGCGGTAACCTATGTAACAAAGAGAAGGATTGGAGCAATGCCGTTTTACACCCCAAACCAAGAGTAGGTAACAGCAAACGAATTGAACAATCAAACGTACAAAAAAGACAAAAGAAATTTGCAGTTGGTTCTTTAATGTTAAACGCCACTTCAGCGATTTGTAGCACTTTGTGACGTTACGATTTTTGCTAATTAATTTCGAAGTTTAATATTAAGACAAGCTCGTGTGGTGGGTGTACAATTGTTTCTACCGGTACACTCGCTCTGATTATCACAAACTGTTATATTGTTACCAAGCCAACTAGGTAAGGTCTCTCACATTTTTCCTCACTTCACGTCAACTATGACCAAAGCCACATTTGATATCTTGTTTGAAAGACTAACACTTTTAACTCTTGGCTCTTTTTGGCCCTCTAGAACATTTTTGCCAATCATTAAAAAACATCAGTCTTTTGAAGGCCCTTGATATAATAATAAAAAGTTGTTCAACAGTTGTGGCTATAGAAACTTACTATAATTAAAACTATACCATATTCTATTATACCATATTTGCAAACTATTAGGCTGTAAATGCTTACGGAATTTTTTTTAGATTCAAGTAAATCGTTTATATCTTTATTCTTGTTATTATTTAACACAAATAAGGCAAATGAATTAACTAAAAATAAAACTATAAAAAATAAATAAAACAAATCTTTTAATGTTTCATGTTTCATTGGTTTTTTTTAAAATTTTTTTTAGACGACGGATCACGTGACACTCTTGTGTACACAACCATTCTAAGTTGGGATAAAACTGTCATTAAGCTACCTTGGGGTGTGATCATATTGCTCGGAGGGGGTTTTGCTCTGGCTGATGCAAGTGGGGTAAGATTTATATTTAAAAAGAAAGGAAATTCAAATATAAGGTCGGAAGTGTTATAAGAAATAAACACTTTAGATGTAAACGGGGCTCTTAACTATTTTTTACTTTTATTTATTTAATTTTTGTGCTGTAACTTTTCAACATGAAAGCTTTTGTATGCTTTTTATTAGAATCTCCAAATTCTGCATCACTGATTTTAACTTTCAACTTCAAACAATAACATCATTAATAAGTTGTTTTTTTAACTGAAGAACTAAATCTGTCTTTCTCGTCCTGTAGTTATATCCGTCAAAACTCATTCAGTAAAATTAAATCTAAACCTAACCAATATCAACTGTAATTTATATTTATTAATAAATGTTTGATTTACTTTGATTTTATTTCTACGGCGCTAGCAATCTCATCGGTAAACTAAACGCCTTCTTCAAATCGTTTAATTTTTTTGTTTTATTTTCTTTGCTTTGTCTTTTTTCCAAGTATCCTCATTTTATTGCAGTCGTCAGGACTATCCGCATGGGTTGGTCAACAACTGATCGTATTCAAACAGCTTGATCCATGGTTTCACAAATTTTGTACTTTGCTTGATTGTTTCCCTAGCAACGGAAGTAACAAGTAATAGCGCCACAGCCACATTACTAATGCCAGTTATGGCAGAATTGGTATGTATTTACTTGTATATAATACGTATAAATAAATAACTAAACAAAACGCAAGATAAGACAAGATAAGACCTTATTATAATAGTTTTTCGGCGAAAAGGATTAACAACAAATTGCAAAATGATTACACGAGTGTAATAAACTCACAAACTATCCCCGCAAATTGTACAACCAGTTGCAATGAATAAACACACACACACACACACACACACACACACACACACACACAGAGTAAGCCTTAATATTTGTGAACCCTTGAAAATAGGTATTTGACTGTAGACAACAAGCGATAAAAATTACAAAAGGGGTTATAATATAAGAAGACAAATTAAACTCCTATGTTACGAGCAAAAAGGGTACTTTACATAAATAGTCTTGTTTTATAAAACAAATTATGTGTTCTTTTTGCTTACACAATCAATAGGAATCTTGCTGGTAATGTCCACACATCGTAGTTTGATCGAGTTTTTATGCTTGTGTAGGCTATAGTGTTTACGACTTATTTATGTATTGATCTAGAAAATGTTTTATAATGGTTTCAAATCTAAAGAAGATGAATCGTATGCCCCCTCACATTTTGTTGTGATATCTTCATTTTTTCAAAGTTCGACTCGAGCAATTTGACAACTGGTATCGTGTTGCACCAACAGGATGTCATGGCTGGATAGTTGGTGTTTTGAGTTGTGTACATCGGTAATCGTTCAAAGATATCCATCAAAAGTTTAATAAAGTGCAATCATTTTAATATAATTATATAAACCCAATTGTATTTATATGAAATTGTTATTATTGCTCATTTGATTTTGAATGTTGCTAAGTCTGAAGATTTATTAAAATAAGAAATTTATTTGGGTATTGATTAGAGTATTGAAACGCAATAAAGTTTTTTTATCGATTGTTATCATATACATGAAGTATAAGAAGTGGTATATATGCATCATTTATTTCAAGTTAAAAATATCCGGTAACATTTTGTCAGGTCGGACGCAAATATACGTCTAACAAAGTACAAAAAATAATTTTTTCAGCAGATTAAAATAACTGCCACGTTAGGCTTCACTCTAGTTGCCTATAACCAACTTTAATTTCTTAGCGATCGATTGGTACAAGTAACACTTACAACTTTTGTCTATCTTTTTTAGTCATTAAACATCGGTGTAAATCCTTTATATTTAATGATATCTTCTGCAGTAGCGTGTTCATTCGCCTTCATGTTACCTGTTGCCACGCCTCCTAATGCCATAGTGTTTTCTACCGGATACGTAAGAATAATTGACATGGTAAGACATTCTTCGATATATATTTTTTATTTTGTTTGCTCAGCCACAAGAGTACACGTTTCAATAAAGAGGTTGATGGTTACCTTTGACGACTTGATTATTCGTATTGTCCCAAGTATCGGCATAATACTGTGTCATAAATAAATATTAGGTTATTTCGAATATTCAGTCAAAAGTTACGATATTCATTCTAAATTTTCAGCATTTAGACATCACACAAACAAATTCTTATGGTTGAAAAAATAGTCATTTTTAATTATGTATATAAATGATTAGTCTGAATTTCCTCTGACCATAACACACTTCATGGCTGGCTGCTGTATGTAGGGTCAGAGCAATTTCTACATGTATTCAACCACCTGGTTAAACTGGAATCGAAAGGAAAGATGTTTTTTTCGCTTTAGACTAAAAATATTGGAGAAAAAGAAGAAAAGTTACAAACCTCGATCGATAAGTGATTGATTCGTCGTTCAAACTAAAAAAATTGAAGATGTCATCGCCGCTGGTTTCAGAAATGTGATCAATTAATTCGATGTTGTTTGATGTTTGTCGACCTCTTCTTCCATTTTAAAAAGCAAGATTATGTGACCTCGAAAAACTCGAAGAAGACAAATCATATATCAATCAATTGATTTAAATAAGTTTTCCACTGTCTCACTTATATTTTCAGTCTAAAGCGAAATAAGACAGCATCGATTCCAACACCAGTTGGTATAGGAAAATCCCGGGGTTTTTTCATATATAAATTGTTCCGACCTTACACACTGCCGTCAGCCAAAAAGAGTGTTATGGTCGGAAGAAATTCGGTGTAGTAAGAGATATGCACTCTCTTATTTTTAACGTAGGTTTCTTGACGTTTCAATACGTTAGTAATTCATTTTGTTATTCTAGTATTTTCAGAAAATTCACAATTTAAAAAAAAACAGTAAATCAGATCCTCTAAGGAGTCTGAAATCTGAAAGTCTAAAATTTTTACCTTCCGTTTTGCATTTTGAAGTTAAAGAAACATATATAGAATATTTTACATTCGTATACATGTAAAAATATATGATAGGAAACTAGAATTGTTTAATCACTCAGAACTAGTATTAGGAATCTGTTTTTCAGATTATCTATATAAAACAAAGACGACAAGACCTGGTGACCATTTATATAGCACCTGATTTCACCTGATGTAAAGTCATAGATTCTTTGACAAACATATTTCAGTTATTTCCAAATTCCCTAGCTATATGGCATTATAAATATATATTACAGGCGGCAGTTGGTATATTGATGAATGCAGTGGCAGTTGTTATTCTTACCTTTGCCATAAATACATGGGGAAGTGCAATATTTGGACTCGGTAGTATCCCTGATATATTTGTAAAGAATATAACATCGACAACTATTAAATCACCTTGATATACAGCGTCAGTTCTACAAGACAAAAGATGGCATTAAAAGAAATAGTGTTGGTTAATCAACTTACAAAAAGACAAATAGCAAAGTTAAAAGGATTAAATCGAGGTTGAATTGAAGTGGTTGGCTACACGAACAAAGCGATTTGATAGAAGGAATAGAGTATGGTACTATTAAAATGAAGAGAAAGTAGGATATCTCTTATTGTAAAGATTTCCTTTCAATAGTTATATTTAAAGCATCCGGATTGTTATAACAAGAACACAGTTTAAAAGCTTAGTTTTAAACATTTATAAATTCTTTGGCTAAAAACTAACAGAATTTATTATCATTGAACTGAAGTATGCGGAAAAGAAATATAAACAGACTCTATGCTTTTAGTATTGCAGTAATAAAGGTTCATATGAGGTGTCACATGGTACCCCACAATGTTTGTTCGGAAAACATTAACACTCGTGTCTCCAGAATATTAACTTTTATTTGAAGATGTCGAGTCTCGTAATTTCTTTTCGTTTTCCAAACATTTTATCAATATATGTCATGTGGTATTCTGCTGTGAATTCAGTCACACATTTTTATCATCAAAGTTATCATAAGGTTCGATTCACGAGCAGACATTTGTTTTTGCAAATTTGAATTAAATTACATGTTTATGTGTCCTTGCCAAAAAAGATGTTTTACCGACAAACGAGTATTCATATATATTCTATTGGCGGGTATTTGTATTTGTAAGAAGCATAATCATTGTATAAACAATTCTTATACGTATATTAAAGACGATGTAGGTAATTAATATCTATTATTTAGAGAAAATTTAAATGACACCACATAATACATAACTGTTTAAACAAATTATTTTTTAAAAAAAAATATTAGGTTCGTTATTGAACAATATTACAAAGGAAAATGTAATTCCCGAATCTTAAAAAATGGAAAGTGTGGAGCTTAGGGACTTTTGTATTTCAACATTATACCCATAGCAATGAATTTTGTAGCTTAAACATGTACTTGGCAATAGTCAACGCACCTATAAGTAATACATTATTACTACAATAAGGGTCCGCAACTATCTCATTTATTTTTTACTTGAGATTAATATTACGTTTACATTTTAAACTTAGTTAAATTCTTTTAGCAAACAATGAAACAACAACGTATACGTGAAAATAAAGAAAATGTTTTTATTTCTCTTTCTTTATTACTAAAATATAAGTTAGATAATTTACTACAAAATGGCATCACGTATGATTCAAGGAAGTTGGTTCAGGATTAATGTTTGAATAAGTCGTGTTATTAAACAGAGGGAGTCCTCCCACCTACGTGATTCTTTAAAATGGGACCGGCTTTAATTTCCTCCAGCATTATAGTCCAATAAGATCCGTCTTAATAAAAGAAAAAAATCATGTATAATATACCTTACATTAATTATTAAGGCGTTAAGTAATCCGCATAATACTGTTCCATTTGTAAGTTACGACTGTAACTGGTAAGCTGAAGAGAAGAAGATAGTCATGAACCCAAAAGTGCTGCGTTGAACTATTATGAATATTCTGTTTATACATTTTAAATAATTGTGTCAAGTATAAAAGAATAATAACATTATATTTTCGATATCCAGAACAACTAAGAACTCACAACATTAACAAGACATTGTATAAACACACATCTAGACACGTATTATAAAATTTCCGACTTTTGACCGGTACCGGTCAAAATAGCTCATTTTTACCAAGTGCTGAGGTTTAAATATCCTTGATGTGCCTTTACTATCTTATTTCTTGTAAACAAAATTTAAAAATTAAAACAATAAATAAATAAACAAGTAAATAACACTTTATATTTGAAAAGGATATCCGCCGAAATGAATAACAGGGATGAAAACCATTGCGAAACTATTAACAAAGAAAGTGTAAAACGTATTGCAATGATATTTTTATCTGATCATTTAAACTATTTTGTTTACCTTATTCTTTTTAAAAACCGGAAATAGTCATGAATCATTAGACTTTCCCAAAACTTTTTAAGCATAAAAAGGTTGCGCAACAGAATTTTGTTACATTTTCACGACGCAATACTCAATACTCCCTTTTTACGGGACAAGTTTGTTGAGATTTTACTTTTTTGTTGGATAACTTGGACTTTAAAAATAAAGTTAAAAAAAGGAAAGAAAAGGTAGATTGTTAAATAATTAACTGGTTAAAAGTTCATCAGATTGCGATCACAACATGACAATGTCAACACAACATATTTACAATAGACTCCCGTTCTTAACGCATTTATCATAGTTTAAATGATCCGTGAATTAAGATTATTAAGCTTAGGTTAAATCCAACTTCTATTTAGATTTATAGCAATTTTATTTCCCTTCGGTTGTGGCACTTAAAATATTGATATATAACTACGACAGATGTCCATAGCGGTCAATCCGAATCTACACTATATATTTGAACTTGCATACACTATTAAACATAAAAAAATCAATTATTTTTGTTTATACTTTTTTTTACTAAGCATACTAAATAAATAACATGTATATCATAATTATTATTACTAAAAACTCTTGACAGATTTTATATATTCCGTTTTATGATAATGAACAAAGATAAATATTGATAAAGTTTTCACATCTAATGTATTGCTTCAATATACCTTATAGTACCTCACTACATCACTGTCTGTTACCGCTACCTTTTTACCTGTATAAATTTTACCGCGTCTTGACCTTTCTTACATTGGGAATATAAAAAGGGGAGTTGATTTATAAATTTGCAATATAACTTTTATAGTCAATAGTATACGGGTTACATCATGGCTTGTGAAGGTTTTCTGTGGTTCTTGAAAAATATTTTGGCGATTAGAAGTATAATCATCGTTATTATAGCCATTCTCGCACCTGTCCAGCTCCTAATTGACGGGGATGTGGTGAGTACCTTTGATTGACGTAAAATGTATATATGCATATTTTTTTAACATTGTATACATACCATAACTGTCGTTGTGTCATCCTATTGTAGGAAACGTTTTAATATTAACTGCTTAGTATATAATAAGAAAATAATTTCAGTATAAAATTGTATATATGATATAGGTATTTGTATACAATGTATATATAATATGATACTTCTGAGTTGCGGAGACTAAGATTATTAAAGCATGAAATGTCTAATTTGTATTCAAACAATGAAGTTAAAAGACGTGATACAATTAATTCTTATTTTAATTTACAATTGTCCACAATTGTGTACATTGTACGACCAGAGAAAACAATTTTGCTTACGCAGTTTTTCTTTGTCAAGAGTGTCTATGCAATCATAATTTGTTATTTTAAGCAACAATAATTATCACCATAAAGGTGCCACAACATGTTAGTAAAATAGCGAACATAAACAATAACCTTATGACAATTTTAAAAGAATTGAGAGAGAGAGAGAGAGAGAGAGAGAGAGAGAGAGAGAGAGAGAGAGAGGCGAACATAAACAATAACCTTATGACAATTTAAAAGATTTGAGAGAGAGAGAGAGAGAGAGAGAGAGAGAGAGAGGCGAACATAAACAATAACCTTATGACAATTTTAAAAGAATTTAGAGAGAGAGAGAGAGAGAGAGAGAGAGGAGAGAGAGAGAGAGGAGAGAGAGAGAGAGAGGAGAGAGAGAGAGATGCTTATTCAAAATTGGTGTTAGAGATGTTAATGCGACATTTTGGTATCCAGTTGTTCAATAGAGTTGTTTGATAATTGACACGGACATGACTCGGTCTACTGATTTTTGTGTAATAATACACGAGTTCTTCAAATAAAAAGACATACACCAAACTCCTTAAGTTTTGTACTTACTCAAACGTTTAAACAACCCAAACAAACGTGTATTTTATTCGTTTTAAAGCATTAAAAATAGAATAATGTGACGTGCACTTTTTTGTGATTGAGGCGACAAAATGAACACTTGCAATTGGCGTAGGTATTTTCCATTGCTAATGTGCTGAATCTCTCTCGTTAAACAGTTTAAGCAAAACTTTACAAGAAACAACAAATATGAACTTTGAAGGTGAATAACAGTAAAAGCCAATAGCTATTGTCTAATGTTACAAGACAAAACAAAGAAGGAAACAATATGATATACAAACATGTGATTTAAACTAAAACTTCTGTAATATATAAACTGTGTTTAGTCGCATGCTATTCGCATCTCATCATTGAAGACTCTGTCATTTCCGACTAAAGGGAAATTATAGATTCCAAAATTTTATCAAAAAGTTTGTATGTCGTTCAAACCTTTTCATTACCATTCTCGCTACTACTGTTTTGTATTTTATTCAGTAGCTTTTAGAAAATACATTATACTTCCGAAGCGTTATGTTATTTCCAACTTTGTTATAAAACACTTTAAAATTTAATTTTTAATAATAAACAACTATAAAATGAGAGTTTCATGCATTTACAATATGTATTATTTATTTCTACTTAAGGTTGATAAATAATAAAACAGAACGTGTTTATTACATTGTCGATAGGTAACAAACTTCATTCTGCACTATCAATTCCCCACACATACACAGATTATGTCATAATTATTACGTGTTACTTTTGAATGTATTATTCCAAGTCTATCAGTTGCCATTTATTCTTAAAGGCCGGGGCTTAACTATAAAAATAAACCCACGTGGCTGAGAATCAAAGAAATGAACATTTTTTAACACAATCAGGTGTCAGCAATTTTTTTTTAAATTCGGTGTCATCACTTGACAGATATTCTCAACTTTTGTCAAGTAATTTGCCTCCAACACCAAGAATTAGACGTTACAATAGAAGTGGTTAAAGTTTTAATATTTAGTATTTAATTATGCTTCCTTATATGCATGTAGATGTTTAATGTTTAAACAGATTTTATCAAGTGGTGTCAGCTTACAAAACCGTTTTATGAACATTTAGTTTGATATTCAATAGACCATGAACATGATAATTTATCATAGTGTCGTAAAAACTTTTGTTCAGAATACATCATTTTAACTAAAAAATAAATACAAAGTTACTACAGTCATGTGCTGATTTTGAATTTCTATTAAAATAATGCATTCGAAACCAGCACATGACACTTCTTTACGTCGTTATATTAGTCCAAGTTTTGCTGGGATTAAAACTTTTTTTAAGTACAGTATTAAAGCTGCATTAAGTTTTCCAAGGAAAAAATTAAAACGGTGCTAATCTAGTTAATGATGTTCCTAATGAACAATGTTACATTTGGTTCAACGATAAAAGCTCGAATAAATACTGAAATTACAGTATTTACCCAGCGAGATGCAGCATTTGGGATCTAATATTAGAACATGGTTACGTCATCAAAACCCGGGTCATTTAAACACTTTCAAAACGGTGAAATACGATAAATTAAACACAGAACTTCGTTGAATTTGTCATTTGTAATTTAGTAAGGGATACATAACACTATTTCAAATACATCTGGATATTGATAAAGGACAATTAATGCAATCCGTCACGTTCCATCTTCGATTCTAGGGTTTTTCCGTACATCCGTGCGCAGGCTCCAAGCTCATAATTACCATCGTAAAACACTAACCAACGGTAGTAGACCTCAGTCGTGATAAGGCCGGATGGGGGACGGTCAAAAGTAGTGCATATAAAAAACTCATGGGTCTTTACTTAGACCCTGCTCATTTAAATTTGTTAATAGATAGCAATTTGCAATTTTGCCAGGGTGAGAGCTTCTGAGGTTTGCTAAAGAATTAAGCTGAGTTGGATGACTATCGCACTATATTTCCAGCGTAAGGACTTGAGCCGCACAATGCACTTCCTATGCCTGGACCACATTTTGCATGTAAACATTGCCATGTGCTTTTAGCATGATTGACACATTTTCCAAATTTCTGAAAAAATGAATCAGACAAGGTATTGATTTTTTTTTAAAAAGAAAAAAAGTAATATTTGAGGATTCAGGGACAATATGTGCCAATATATGTAGTTCGGGTTTTGTTGACCATCAGATTCTATGAAAATGGTCTATTTTGAGGTAAAATTTTACAATTTTCTGTGTGGTTGCCATGGTAACAAAATGTTTGCTAAACTTGTTAAAATTTGCATTTGGGTCATAAATTCAGTATAGAAATAGTGCTTGAATTCTTCTGATTTTAAAAAGTATCAACATTTCTGGTGTTACTTTAAAAATTATTGAAATATGGGTGCATAACACTAAAGGTGGTATGACCAAAATTGGGCAATTTTGGCTGTCATTTCATGACTGAGGTCTGCTACCAACCGGTCAGAGGATTCCGTTTATTTACAGCTAAAAGAAATGAAATTTTAGAAAAATGAACGTCACGGATCGTGGTTAGAAGATATATATTTTTCAAAAAATATATATTTTTAGAAAATCAAAAAAAAAAAAAAAAAAAAAAAAAAAATTTCTTAAAATTAAAAAACTTAATGCAGCTTTAATGGGTCAATGAAAGATTGGTTACAGTAGCCTATACACTGTACATCAGAAACACAAGGAATCTTTTTCGAAAAAAATAATCACAAGTACCACAGATAATAAAACTTCATCAAATAGAGCGTTAATATAAGCAAAACAAACCAAAACAAGTTATTTGGTAGAGTAATGGTGTAACCACAGTCAAAATATTTCACTTATACTGAGACGGTGTCAGTTTTGAAACGACTACCAATCTTCAGCATTTGGACTTACAACCTTTCTCACAAATGGTTCTGCGCAAGTGACATTAGAGACTATGCAGTGAAGGTCTCTGTGCTTGTAAGAACACTCGGTCACCGTGACCCTTCAAGCAGTCAAGGCGACATCAGAAATAATAAGCATTTATACGGATTCGTTAACTATTCGACATTTAATAATAAAAAACATTTTCAAAACACGACAACACCAACAAAGGAACAATATATTTTGTTTAGTTTTATTATTCATTTGTCATTTGTTTATAATATATTTGAATAAATGAAAGAAAAAACGTAGGGACAGCATAATGTAACAACATTCAGAGTTATGCTGTACACACTGTAATTTTTCACGACACGAAAATAAAAGTATTTTTTTTAAAAAAATGAAATATCACATCTCGTTATAATTGTCTGACACTTTAAATTTCAAACTTATTGTTCTTGCCTTGGAGTCAAGATTATTTCATCATATAAATAGATCCTGAACCAACTGGGATCGACATGTACAAAAGCAGAAAATAGAAATTGACATTTAAGGCCTCGTCGCATTGATTAATGGACTTACTAACAGCTGCAGTACCGAAGGCATTAAGCTTTAGATAAGCCGATTAAAAATCAAAATGTAACATTTGATGAAAACAATGTCACATGAGGAGTGCTGCACATTTATTATAGAGTTTTGAGTTATCGCAGAACTAAAAAGTAAAAGTATGGTGTCTCAGATTTTGATGTATAGAATGTGTCAAGGGTGTTACAAGGATATATATATATATATATATATATATATATATATATATATATATATATATAAATGCTGTGTATAACGTCTCAATGGGTGTTTTTCTTTTATATTTTTGTCTTGCTTCTTTATGTAAGCAGATATTTCATTTAGGGTAAAACTAGATGTAAATAAATAATGATATCTTTATGTGCAGTGATCCGAGTAATGAATACCAGTACGCTTTTCGTTATAAAGGGAAGCTTATATTACATTTTGGATACATCCAAAGATACAAGACACATCTTTGTTCTGGTGTTTGTATTAAACTTTATCTTGATAAACTGCTTCAAACAATATCGAAGTAACATAGTTGCTATTTTTACTCTTAATACTGACCTTCTTTTACGAAACATTTAACAACGACAATGTCTGTAATGTTTCTTAGTTTTTTTTTTTCAAGTTTAATTGTTATAAAAATTACCATAACTTCTTCCACAATGTTCTTATGAACTTTTCGAAACGTATTTTGCATTTTATTTAATGCTACATCGCAATTCAGTTCACGGTCTTTGACTTTCTCAAATGAAAACGCAAAGACAAAAAGATGTGCAGATGTGATAGCGTTTACCAATAGAAAAGGAGCCAATATACGATTGTGAAAGAGGGATTTTACAATCACTTTTATGATTTTATGTTTTCTTTTCTTGACATCTTTTTGGGTCTCTATGGCTGGGAATGCTCTAAAACACACAATTATAGGTTACAATGCCTCTCATCACCTAAATAAGTTCGGATTTCGCTTCGGACAGATTCTAAAAGGAGAACGTTTGTCAGTTCGCTTGCTAAAGGTCGGTTGTTTTTTCCGAGCACCTGTTGCCTCCAGCATTCCAGAAATGACCACTTTGACTTCGTTGAAGGAATCTTGATTTGAGCGTAAAACTCCACTACTCCTATCTTCCTCTTTATTCACATCATTGTGTTAAAAACGATAATAAAAAATTGAAAAACTGGTCCTACAGGACACTACATGTATATGTTTTATTTATTTATTTAAACGCCATTTAACCTGGTGTCCAGAAAATCGTATAATACCGGTAGATATTGTTGTGTTTTAATGGATACTCATTCAGTGATGAGTGTATGTTATATATCTTTATATGTAAATTAGATACAAAGGTAGTATTTGGTATCATACATCACAAATCATTCACGCTTAATATAAGATGTATTTCTATGTGAAATCCAATTTCTCTTCTGCTTAGTTCAACATCAAGAGTATAATTCATCATTATGTAATATTTAACCTCTTGTATGTGGTGTAATCAAAACGGCGATAGGATATATGAGAAGTTACGATAACGCTGGAATTGTACGGTTTACTATGCATGCACGTGTGTTAACTTAATATTATAAAAAAAAGAAAAATCTTTTTAAAAAGAGTGGAAGAAATTACAAATTCTTGCTTAATATTCACTCAAATGACGATACTTGTTATAAAAGCTTCTCTTGGTTGTCATCTTATCATGAATTGTCATATCGAAACCACGTGCGTGCCTCTATCTTACATTTATAAAATAAAACTGCACTTTCTTTCTATACGCGATAATGCATTTCACCTTTCCAAAGTAATGTATTTTTTTCATTTTTAACATTAAACAAACTTTTACTATAAAAAAGTTATCTGCATTTCTTTTCAAATATCTTTTCTTAATTTTAATGGAAATCATATACAAATCAGCCTGGTGTGTGTGTGTGTGTGTGTGTGTGTGTGTGTGTGTGTGTGTGTGTTTTTTTTTTTTTTTTTTTTTTTTTGTTTGTTATTATTATTATTATTATTATTATTATTATTATTAAAAACACTAGAATACATCGTTTAAGTTGTTAAATGTGTGTATCCGATGGCAAGGAGCAGAGTACCCGGTTTTGTGCGGTTCTCTTGCCGTGTTCTTGTTTATTTACATTTGTTTTCATAATCAGATATATTCAATATACAATACCAACACCTTATCTTTGCTTTTCAGTATTTAAAGTGTCATGTGCCACTTTTAAACTTTTATGAAATATTACAATTAAAAAAATAGAGAAAAGAAAATAAATTGTCATGTGCTACTTTGAATGGTGTTATTTTAATAAAATTTAAAAGTATCACATGGCAAAATAGATGACATGAAATTTAACACATTTTTTCACACAGTCAGAAGACCACAATCTTTAACGTATCATATTTAGTATGATAAATTGTTATTAGATACTAGTATACATGTATTTAAAGCTTTACATCAATTCTTCATCTTCTGGTATAATTATGTAATAGTAATTACAATGTATATCACAAAACTACATAACAACATAACATGAAAATTTACTGAAAGATGTCATACAAAAACTTTAAATTTAAATTTTTATAAAAGATTTTAAACTTTGTAAACTTTTTTTTTTAAAATTTATGTCCTTATTGTTCATTGTTATAAATGGATGTTACAGATACATTACAGATTTATTTAATTTGACGGTCATGATTTATTATGCGTTGCATTCACAGGTCATGCAAATTATATATGGAGTTATTTTTAATAGCATAGTCAACAACAGCAAATCCAAATTTTATTCAAACTATTTTATTCATTTAATAAATTTATTTTCTGATATAAATTCAATTAATACACAAAAACGGTACTTGTTTAAAACAATATTAACAAGAAATACAATACAAACAAGAAAGTTATTAAGACCACTGATTCTGAAACTTCCGGTATTAAAGCAGGAAACGAACTAAAGTTGTGAAAACAAAATGATAAATAAATAAATAAATAAATAAATAATGAATAAATGAATAAAATACAATAAAATAAAATAAAATAAAATAAAATGAAACTAAATTAATAAATAGATAGAATAAATTGAAAAAAAAATAAATAAAATAAGATAAAATAAAATAAATACATGAATGAATAAATAAATAAATAAATAAAATAACATAAACAGATAAAAATGCTTTTTTCTGTACATAATGCTTTGTAAATTTTTAGTTGTATGTGTTTGAAGTTTTTAGGGACATGCATAATATATTAGAAAAATAAATTGTGCGATGTGTAATTCTCGTATTTCCTCGTTTCATCAATAATGGATAGTGTTTAGTCGTAGTATTCTAAATCAATTAGCGGAATGTAATTGTTTATACAGTGTACCGTGGATTATGTAGTGTTGGCTTACCTGTATGGTGATTTTAAAAAAGTTTTAAAATAAATTCTATAAGATAAAATAGAATAATTTACACTTATAGATCCCCAGAGCCACCAAAATAAACGAACATGACAATATTTATACAATCAGTTAACACATTCTTTGAGGCTGTTGATAATTATATACATGTAATTTGCCACATTTGAACATTATCAAAGTAAAGTATGTCGAAGGTTTTAAATTTTGAAGATAACAATAGATATGAATATAAAATTAAAGTAATTTTACGTTTTATCTAATTAAGCTTATTAATATTTTAGTTTTCAATTTATGTTATTTGTAAAAAAAAAAAATCGGCTCCGAATTCCTTTATAAATTAAGATTTTACACAGAGCATAAACTGTTTTTTTAAGGATGAATCTCAATAGGCCGAGCGATCCCGGAAAATGCCGAAACAAGGTTACACCTTTGGGAGACCTCTATACGCAACATTGACTCAAGGCCAGCTGTAAATAAATCTTTGCTTAACGTCCCTTCATATTTGCGTTGCAAAATTTTGAATTGCATTTGAAAAAATATTATGTTGTTAATACTTAGGTTTTCTAGTTAAATTTAAAAAGATTTTGAGAAGTGAGGCTGTTGAAACATGACTGAATAAGGGATTCTCAAAATTGTTACTAGGTAAAGGAAACTAAATGTGAAATAAGTCATTGGTAATTTTTTCACTATTATTGCAGGTAATTTCGAGGTGTAAAATTTACAATACATCATTTGCTTTACAATGTTTGTATACTTAAAAATTTTACACACGGGTATTGACCAGTAGCCTGATATATATACCAATATATGTATATAGTAAAGTTGTTATACATACGAAATGTATTGAATAGTTTCAATAATGTGTTCAGCAGTGCCTAATTTAATCAGGCTATTTTGCTGATGAAGTATATACACCGTGTTTAATGAGGAAATTTTTTTAAAAAATAAAGAAAAAATGATGTAAAATATATTAAACAAATAAAAAAGGGACTACATATAAGGTTCGAACCCTAAACGTAGACGTTAATATTCCCTACATCTTACCACGTAGCAAGCGAAGATGATATAAAGCTCTTATGCTTGCTAATATCAAGTATGTACATTGTTTGAGGCGATTAACGGGTAGTGTGTGTTATCTTTATCCCCGAATTTCGATGCCAGCGCATCCGTCTCCACCAATCAAATTTTTCAAAACTGAAGATAAAATGCAGCAGTTTTGGTAGACATAAATCTGTGATGGAGAGAAATTGGCTCTGTGTGTATTAATTGAAAAATGGTTATTTAAATCAAATTTTCGTATCTTTATTGAAGTATACATATTCTGAAATGTATGTTATAACACAAATGTAATGTTATAAGTTTTTAGTATTTAAAACCGTTTTGTGTTGGTACCATATTTTGGATGTTTCAAGCAAGATATTATTGTAACAACATTCCAATTTTAAATTCTATAGACGGATGCATCGGCTTATTGAGAATAGTCCTTTTGTTTGGGCGTAATAACAATAATTTTAATTCGTGTGCGTAAAGTTCTTTATTCTCATAGGTTGTATATTTACATATAATACATTATAATATACATAACAACATAAGCATACGTAAGTGTGCCATGTGATCAATATCCATTATTGTTTGAACATTACGTTATGTACAAAATCATGTTGCCAAACCCCAAAATGTTGTTCTTACACGAAAAGATTTAGCTTATCTATAGAAATAATAATTTTTTTTAAATACTTAATAATTAAACTGTCAAAAAATAGTTTAGCCAGTGCTATAACTTCTATTGTCGTAAAAACCTTGCGCGTCATGATTAGTTTTCTTATATGCTTACACATATAGATATAAAACATGAAGACCCCTTTCGCTGTAGAGAGGCTTCGGTAGCTAAGTAGTCTAAATTGTACTCTTACGAATCAATTACTCCTTGTAGACTAGATTGGGATCCCACTCGGGATGGATCAGAGCGCTTGTTCCGGGCACCCGGTGTCTTTTAACAATCTTTGAGTTACCTCATCGATTTATGTGGAAAAATCTTGAATGGGGCTTAAAACACTATAATTTCACTACACGCCTTTTGTTGTTGATGTCTTTTTGTAACACACGAATTTATAATCACGTTACAAACTATAACTGTATTAAATACATTTCATTTTAGTAACGTTAGTTAATACTTTTGTTTTGTATTTATTACAGAAATTTAGATGTGCCTACGCCTTGATTGTGATGGCTGTAATATGGCTGACAGAGGCGTTACCTATACCTGTTACAGCACTGTTACCTATATTCATGTTCCCATTATTAGGTGTACAACCAGCTAAAATAGTGTCGTCTAACTATGTAAACGTAGGTATTGTTATTTTACAACACCAAAAGCATTTAATAGATAATTTTGCAGGAACAAGAACGCATAAGTTATACTCTAATGTAAACGTAGGTATTGTTATTTTACAACACCAAAAGCATTTAATAGATAATTTTGCAGGAACAAGAACGCATAAGTTATACTCTAATGTAAACGTAGGTATTGTTATTTTACAACACCGAAAGATAGATAATTTTGCAGGAACAAGAACGCATAAGTTATACTCTAATGTAAACGTAGGTATTGTTATTTTACAACACCAAAAGCATTTAATAGATAATTTTGCAGGAACAAGAACGCATAAGTTATACTCTAATGTAAACGTAGGTATTGTTATTTTACAACACCGAAAGATAGATAATTTTGCAGGAACAAGAACGCATAAGTTATACTCTAATGTAAACGTAGGTATTGTTATTTTACAACACCAAAAGCATTTAATAGATAATTTTGCAGGAACAAGAACGCATAAGTTATACTCTAAAAAGAACAGTCGGAAGAATACCAAAAAGAAATGGCGTATTCAGATATTGACTTAAAAAAGACTAAAAAATGAGAACAAAGACATAATAATAATAATAATAATAATAATAATAATAATAAACTACTGTTTGCGTCATTGTGTCTGTGACAGTGAACTATGCTATATTTTTATAGAAAAAATAATTATTTCATTCAGCGACATTTTCATAGAAATTAATTAAAATTAAACTAATTTAATTTGAATTAAATCTGGTAATTTTCACTTACTTCAATCTAGTTGTAACGGAGCATTGAAATGAACGTTCGCTATTACTATTTCTGCACACAGTAAAAAGTTGACGAATGTACATGTTCTTACCAAAGGTAAATTGTGAATTCTTTTGCTCATACGACGTAACGCGTCACTTAAAACATCTCCACTGCGGTAGCTCAAGTAGTAGAGTGTTCGCTCCGTAAGTGGGAGGTCGTGGGTTCGAACCCAAGACTTGAAAGCGGGCAGTGATTGTTCTTTCGCCAAGCACTCGGCATTACGAAATGAAAGTCGCGGTTCTTTCGGATGGGAACTTCAAATAAACGAGGTCCCATGTCACGGCGTGACACGATAAAGAACCCTGCTGTATAATGCCATCAGCGCAACGCACAGGTAAAATTTTTGCACTTTCGCCTACAGCTGGCGACGTCTCGATGTAAGTGAAATATTCTTGACTGTGACATTTAACACCATTACTCAACTCAACTCAACTCAACTTAAAACATCACTTCCGGTTTAAAGTTCGCCATTTTTAAAATGTAAAACCACATAGAGAAAAGAGTTTCATTTCTACAGGAACATTTAATGGTAATTGCGAAGTTTCATTTACGACTAGTGTCATTTGAATGAAAGATACCAAACCTAATTCAAGTCAATTGGATTTTCTATGAAAGTTTTGCAAAATTCACTTTCACAAACACAGTGACTCAAACAGTTAAACATCTTTTTTACTTCTATATTTGCATTTTAATATAAAAATGAAATTATCATACAGATCGTATTAATTTAACGTTTTTATAAAGGCAATATCAATAACAAGCATGTTTTCGCGAAACATTACCTGTTTGTTTCATAATTAAGTTGTTTTTCGTAAAACCGAAACGGTTTGATTCCATTTTAGGATACCACCATGTTGTTTCTTGGAGGTCTAATTGTGGCAGTTGCAGTGGAAGAAGTCAATCTGCACAGAAGGATAGCACTAGGGATAGTTAAACTACTTGGAACACAAAATAATCTGTAAGGAACAAATGTATAGAATGAAATAAACACGCTTCTTCTTTAATACTACTTTGTATTTATCATAGTCGAAATTTAGAAACTTTAATGAAATAAAATTATTTTAGCTAGTACATTTATATCACTACTAAAGCAGAAAGCTATGGTCTAGGGGTCGTTAGATGAAAAACGAGTTGTATAGTTTGAGCATAAATAGTTTCAAACAACATCACTGTACCTAATTTCTTTATTTCTCAGTCTGTATTTGGCGTTACTCAATTTTTTAAAGAAAATTTACAGACAAAAATCGTCCTGTTTTTTTGGTCTCCTTGTTGTAAAATATTATTCAAAACAAGTATATGATCTTTTATTTCGCCTGCTGTACATGTCGTCTCCTCAAAAGGAGCTTTTAAAGTAGACTTCTAGATAAATATTGTCATGGTTGTCGAATGCTTAGAAACAAAATTATATTCCTGACGAATAATTGATCTCATAGATTTTTCAAACTTTAGTTTAATGTTAGGTTTGATGTTACCGACATGGTTCCTGTCTATGTGGATTAGTAATACAGCAGCGACATCTATGATGGTTCCAATTATTACAGCCGTGACAACATCTATCGAGAATGTTGATACAGACAAAGGTATTCCGATGGTTTAAATTTTGACTTTAAAAAAAGGTTCGAAAAAAATATGAACCATAACTAATCACTTATTGATGTAGTGTAATTAGCATACCGGTTTCGATATAATTTATGATGCCTAACTTATAGGAATCTAAATTAGGTTTAATAGTGACAATGGAATAAGAATTATTTATTTACACATTCATTGTCATGTATCCCAGGCAAGCTCTTTCAGCAACCACAGTGCCAACAATCTATATCCTAGTGCCAAAAAATTACACATGTATACTCTCTTAAGTGCCAACACGCTATATACCTATAGGCCTAGTGCCAACAATCTAAATATGTACATTGTATACATTCCCATTTTAACAACCTAACATTCCTAGTGCTATTAGTCGAAACATTGCAAGAGTCAACAATCTAACCATTCCAAGTGTTAACAATCTAAACATTCCAAGTGTCAACAACCTAAACATTACCAGTGCCAACAATCTATACATTACCAGTGCCAACAATCTATACATTACCAGTGCCAACAATCTATACATTACCAGTGCCAACAATTTAACAGTCCTAGTGCCAATAATCTATACATTTCCAACACCAACAATCTATATATTCTAGTGCCAACAATCTATACATTCTCAGTACCAACCACCTACAAATTCCCATTGCCAACAATCTATACATTTCCAGTGCTAACAATCTTTACATTACCAGCGCCAAAAATCTACATGTATACATTTCCAGTGCGAACAATCTATAGATTTCCAGTGCCAATAAGCTATACGTTCCATTCCCGATGCCAACAATCTATATACTAATACTCAGTGCGAGCCAAATATAAAGACTTTTTTAAAGAGCGTTATGGACCAGAACTGTGGCTATTTATAAACTTGATAGATTATCATTCCCAGTTTGATTGTATATGTTTATTTAGTCGGTCTATGTGAAATACAATTAAAATATGTTTATCATAACAAGTCATTAGACGCCTCTAGCCTTGCAATTTGAGCAGATGAAATAAAGAGTAAGTATCTAAATTGATGATGCATCTAATCTTAAAAAATTGAAATGAATTTTTATTTCAGTATTTAAACTTAACTTTTAAAAGAACATTTTTAACATGTCTCTCTTTCAAATATAGCTAAATGTGTGTATCTATTTAGAGATTTTCATAAACAGAGATCATGTAGGTCGTTGAGAATCAAACCTTGTGCCGGCTTTAATACTTAATGGTGCTTGACAAAGTGTCGAAAAAAGAGCTATTTACATTTTATCTCAACTTCAAACAAAATTGGCCAGTTTATCAGTACGCGTGTACTTTAAAATGATAAATTACACATTTGATATAAAATCTTTTGAAAAATTATTTAAATATAATTTTTTAAATGTATATATTTAAGGTAAAAGTTTACTATCATTTAAAAAACATGATGTAAACGATAAAGCTTTAGATATCTCGGGTTTCAAACTGTTATTTTTAATGACATTTTTCTAAAACGTTACGATAACACATTATATGAATGAATTGGTGAGTTAGTTCTCTATCATTTTTAGCAGGAAAAGAAAATCCAGCTTTTGAGTTGTCGGAAAACACACAAGAAAATGGAGAGATACAGCAACAAGATAATGATACAAAGACGGCATTGCCTGAAGATGTTAATGTTGAAGTTCTACCAGATAAGAAAGGGTATTGTTTTAATTTCCCTCTATCTACCTTGTTAGCTCAGGTTATAACGTGTTAACAAGCTCAAGTCTAAGTTAAGTTTCTGTTATCAGTTGAAAGTAAAAGTAAAGCTTCAGAAATATGAGCTTAACAAAACAAGCCAAAAAATATTGATCAAAACCTACATGTATACCATCCCAGGTTTGATTGGAGATATTTTTCCTGCAAGAAAGCATTTGGAACCATAGTGCATTTGAGCTCTTCGATCTCAATTAATATTTTCATTTTTGGTCATTAATATTTTCTCTTTATAAAAGTGAAAGATATTCGAATTCGTTTCAGTGAACCTGAACCAGAAAAAGTTAAACCTCTTACACGTATTGGTAAAGGATTTGCATTAAGCGTTGCTTACGGAGCTAATATTGGTGGAATAGCCACACTTACTGGAACACCACCAAATCTAATTCTTCAAGGAACAGCTAATAAGTAAGTATAATATTTCACAATTGACAGGTGTAGCTAGTTAGACAGGGGGTACTTACCGTTACGGAGCACACGGCCTAAACCTTCCTTAAGGAAGTTTACGTTTTTAAAAGTTTTAACTTTGCTGTTGGGATTTTGATTTAGACATGGTTCGGTATTAGATAAACAAAATTGTTGTTGAAAAATAAAAACAAAACAAGTTTTGTGATTAGATGTTTACTGTGTGTTGAAAATATTTGTCATCAGCTTATTGGTATAGCTAACTCTGTTCACACATTTTTTGGTTTAGGATTTTGTGCCCCAGTCATTACAAAGTAAATATCAAGACTGTAAGCACTGAAAATGTGGAGAGAAACAATGTTTGCAATAACGATTTTCCGTAAACAGGTGATCACAAGGATGAACCCGAGTGGAAGCCTTGTCAGGGACGGATTTTAAATTCACCAAACTTATAGTGTTTTTTATGCCATTTCATCTACAATAGACACTGTTGGAATAATATGAAATTTTGTTAAGTCTTTATCAGTTTGACAAAACTGATTATGATATGATGATATCATTATGCAAAACTTTTAATAGTCAACCATTCATTTTAAAGCGACACATAATTGAAATCAACACATCATTCAAATTACGATTAGATGTTTCGTGAAAAAATAGTCTTGATTAACTCTTATTTTTTAACTTGGAGTTTTTTCATTTTATCTCTACCTTCTTTTGTATACATTTGTGTATATGACCATTTTTAAGATTGAAAACGTTTTGACAGTACATACATAACCAATTTTAATAATGATGTTTTTTACCTTAACTAGTTTTCTTAATGCAGAACAAACTCCATTATTAATCAGATAATAATCTTAAATGTTGTAGAATTTATAGACAGAGGAAGCCAGGAGCAGAATCCGGTATCACGTTTGCTAACTGGATGGGGTTTGGATTTCCTCTCTCATTAATAACATTACTTTTAGCCTGGTTCTGGCTTCAGTTATGTTTTCTTGGTTGCTCGTAGGTATTAACGTACAATATATTACTGTTTCACTCTTCGACTTTACAGTCGCCTATATTTATAACTTTCTTTTTCTTGGACTAAAAATCTCTGTCTTAAGTATCACACATTGGTTATTAAAGAGATCTAAAATGATATCCTAAAATATTGCATGTTTTGAAATCGAGCCAAGGAACGATGTGGAAATGCTGCCTGTTATTTATATGTTTCATGCTTAACTTGCCATTGTAGAATTTAGGATTCAGAGTAACTAACTTATCGCTATATATATATATATATATATATATATATATATATATATATATATATATATATATATATATATATATATATATATATATATACACGATACAATAAAGTTAATTCGCTTACCCGCGTTCTATCTTATAATTATTTTAGATCATGCGTGAAATTGCTAGCTGCATCAAACCGTATTATGCTAATTATGATTTTCTATGTATTTGGGAAAATCAATAATGAATAATTAATAATTTATTTCAATATCTATATTTTTATGGAAATTTCATAATTATCGTATTATAATTGTTTTTTTTTTCGAATGTCTAACGGGGGTAAAGAAATTTACAGTTATCACATGATATTTAAATGTAATATTTGTTAAATATATAGATTGATTTTAAAACAGGTTCCTTCTAAATTGTATTACCGCGTTCTTAGCAACGTTGTTGTTGCTAGCAACATGTTTTTCAATCTCAAATTTCTTTCCTCTATTTTCAGATAAAACTTAAATGCATTGCAAAGGTCATAATAATTGAATGGTTGTGCTTTAATGTTATATGTTATGTATATACATTATATACATAAATTTGATAAAATTCCATTGTTTTTATGATGATTTTTTGAAAGATGTGTTTGTTTTACATTTTATTTAAAGCTGCTTTCGAAAAACAGATAAAAAGAAAAGAAAAGAAATAGAAAAAGCAATCGACGAAAAGTACAAAGAACTTGGGCCTGTCAGGTAAATGAAAATAGTAATAGTCCTTATAGTTAGTATGTAGGGAGGGATCCAAAATTTTAAGCAAGGGGGAAGGATTTGAATTTTATCGTGAGATATTGCGATCGCCTAAGGCTCAAACTCCCAGTGGCAATCGGGGTATTGGGGCCGTTGATCTTAAGCAGAAAAACGAAATCTAATAATTCTGGGGACGTTTGGCCACATTTCTCTCACTCTTAAATTTTTTCACCCCCTCTTGAATCCGCTAATGTTATGAAATGTTTAACTTCAGTGTCAGCTGTAAGTTCAGTATCAAAAAGGTCTGCAAGTGTGGCTTTTCCGGGAAAAATCAGTGTTTAGAAACCGTGACAAATGACGTCATTTAAAACCCCTGGGTTCAGTTATTTATAGCTCCGTTACATTAACCTGTTCGCTAGCGATTGGCTTCTCACTTGTTTGGCAGAATTTTGTTTGCTTTAAGATTCCTGCATACAATTGCTTTAATTAAAAAAAAATGATCAAAGATATTACAAATATTTTTAATTTTGATATATTTTTAGCTCACCTGACCGAAAGGTCATGTGAGTTTATGGCATGGCGTGACGTGTGTATGTGCGTGCGTGCGTGTGTGCGTGCGTGCGTCGTTGACACCTATTTTCGACTTCTCCTCCAAAACTGCTGGACAGATTTCAATGATACTTGGTCAGAAGCATAAATGGGCCGGTGCAATTCAGATTTGTTCATGGCGTTGCCATGGCTACCAAAACTAGGTCAAGGTGACCTAGGGGTCCAAAAATCTTTAAAAATCTTCTTCTCCAAAACCGATGATGGGAGAAAAAATCTGATGTAATATATGGCTTCTCTAGGGTCTTAAGTTTGTTCATTTCGTGAAATTTGGTGGAAAAATGGGTTACGCGTTTTTGCGGGTAATTTTAAAAATTTCGTGAAATGGCTTCAAATTGTTATAACTTGACTATTTGAACAGATAATGACATGGGGTTTTCAGTTTTGACTTTTTCTTGAAATGACCTTTAAATTAGGGTCAAGGTCACAAATCAAGGTCATGACCTAATTTGTGATTTATGTAGTTTTAGGCAATTTTCTTGCAAATATTAAGAGATACATGAAATCAAATCATTGTTAAAATGTTCAGCATGACAAAATTTAAAAAGGTACCAAGTTTCGTAACTATATGATAATCCATGTAGGAGTTGTTGCCCCTGAAATGTTTTTTTTTTTTGGCTTTTAAATACCAAAAATTGTGCATTAGCTTAAAAACTGTAATTTTTTTGTATAAGCATGTATATTAGAATATTGTAGGTATTGTGACAATGATCATTTTGATATATAGTTCAAGGTCATATGATCAAAGGTCAAGGTCACAGATGCAGAAGAAGATATAAATTGCCAATTATCTTGAAAACTATTAACTTTTTGTATATGCATGTTTATTAGAATATTGTAGGAATTGATATGGCGATCATTTTGCTATATGGTTCAAGGTCATATGTTCAAAGGTCATGGTCACAGCTGCAAAAGAAGACTTAAATTGCTAATTATCTTGAAAACTGTTAACTTTTGGTATAGGCAGGTTTATTAGAATATTGTAGGTATTGTGACAACGATCATTTTGATATATGGGTCAAGGTCATATGTTTAAAGGTCAAGGTCACAGCTGCAAAAGAAGACTTAAATTGTTAATTATCTTGAAAACTGTTAACTTTTTATATAAGCATATATATTACAATATTGTAGGAATTGATTTGGCGATCATTTTGATATATGGGTCACTGTCATATGTTCAAAGGTCATGGTCACAGCTGCAAAAGAAGACTTAAATTGCTAATTATCTTGAAAACTGTTAACTTTTGGTATAGGCAGGTTTATTAGAATATTGTAGGTATTGTGACAACGATCATTTTGATATATGGGTCAAGGTCATATGTTTAAAGGTCAAGGTCACAGCTGCAAAAGAAGACTTAAATTGTTAATTATCTTGAAAACTGTTAACTTTTTATATAAGCATATATATTACAATATTGTAGGAATTGATATGGCGATCATTTTGCTATATGGTTCAAGGTCATATGTTCAAAGGTCATGGTCACAGCTGCAAAAGAAGACTTAAATTGCTAATTATCTTGAAAACTGTTAACTTTTGGTATAGGCAGGTTTATTAGAATATTGTAGGTATTGTGACAACGATCATTTTGATATATGGGTCAAGGTCATATGTTTAAAGGTCAAGGTCACAGCTGCAAAAGAAGACTTAAATTGTTAATTATCTTGAAAACTGTTAACTTTTTATATAAGCATATATATTACAATATTGTAGGAATTGATATGGCGATCATTTTGCTATATGGTTCAAGGTCATATGTTCAAAGGTCATGGTCACAGCTGCAAAAGAAGACTTAAATTGCTAATTATCTTGAAAACTATTAACTTTTTGTATATGCATGTTTATTAGAATATTGTAGGAATTGATATGGCGATCATTTTGCTATATGGTTCAAGGTCATATGTTCAAAGGTCATGGTCACAGCTGCAAAAGAAGACTTAAATTGCTAATTATCTTGAAAACTGTTAACTTTTGGTATAGGCAGGTTTATTAGAATATTGTAGGTATTGTGACAACGATCATTTTGATATATGGGTCAAGGTCATATGTTTAAAGGTCAAGGTCACAGCTGCAAAAGAAGACTTAAATTGTTAATTATCTTGAAAACTGTTAACTTTTTATATAAGCATATATATTACAATATTGTAGGAATTGATTTGGCGATCATTTTGATATATGGGTCACTGTCATATGTTCAAAGGTCATGGTCACAGCTGCAAAAGAAGACTTAAATTGCTAATTATCTTGAAAACTGTTAACTTTTGGTATAGGCAGGTTTATTAGAATATTGTAGGTATTGTGACAACGATCATTTTGATATATGGGTCAAGGTCATATGTTTAAAGGTCAAGGTCACAGCTGCAAAAGAAGACTTAAATTGTTAATTATCTTGAAAACTGTTAACTTTTTATATAAGCATATATATTACAATATTGTAGGAATTGATATGGCGATCATTTTGCTATATGGTTCAAGGTCATATGTTCAAAGGTCATGGTCACAGCTGCAAAAGAAGACTTAAATTGCTAATTATCTTGAAAACTGTTAACTTTTGGTATAGGCAGGTTTATTAGAATATTGTAGGTATTGTGACAACGATCATTTTGATATATGGGTCAAGGTCATATGTTTAAAGGTCAAGGTCACAGCTGCAAAAGAAGACTTAAATTGTTAATTATCTTGAAAACTGTTAACTTTTTATATAAGCATATATATTACAATATTGTAGGAATTGATTTGGCGATCATTTTGATATATGGGTCACTGTCATATGTTTAAAGGTCAAGGTCACAGCTGCAAAAGAAGACTTACATTGTTAATTATCTTGAAAACTGTTAACTTTTTGTATAAGCATATATTTTACAAAATAGTAGGTATCGCAGCAACGATCATTTTGATATATGGTTTAAGGTAATGTGTTTAAAGGTCAAGGTCACAGCTGCAAAAGAAGACATAAATTGCTAATTATCTTGAAAACTATTTACTTTTTGTATAGGCATGTATATTAGAATATTGTAAGAATTGATATGGTGATCATTTTGATATATGGTTCAAGGTCATATGTTGAAAGGTCAAGGTCACAGCTGCAAAAGAAGACATTGATTGCTTATTATCTTGAAAACTTTAACTTTTTGTATAGGCATGTATATTAGAATATTGTAGGTATTGACATGGTGATCATATATGGTTCAAGGTCATATATGTTCAAAGGTCAAGTACATAGCTGTATAAGTGTACTAAAATTTTTTAATTATTTGGAAATTATTCATTGCATTACAGTAACTTCATGCATATTATATATGCTACTTATAAATGAAATGTGACTGGATATATTTCTGATTAAGTTTTGTGGGAGTTCTTAACTTGAGAAAACCTGTAAAGTTTCTGTACCTAATATATTTTCTTTTGTGCTTTGGATACAATTTTGGACATATCCTCAGGTGAGCATTAAGGCCCATGGGCCTTTTGTTAAGATTATTATTTGTTCAGCTATTACAGCTTTGAACAACTGGATCCTGGTCATTTTACGTAACCAACGACAACGTCTATTATCTGACGCCAATTTGCGTATAACCCTTTGATACCCGAGTACAATATCAAAGATTATAGATTTGACCTATAACCCCAGTCGGTACTTTGGGGCTTCGATGGCTTAATGATGAAAAACGCGATTATCCCCTCACAGCCCGTTCAATTCCAATTCGAGCAGATCCTAGTTGAGAAAGTATTTCAATTTGCTTCTCGAAGGTCGGTGGGTTTTTCTTGGTAACTCAGTTTCTTTCACCATCCCCGAACTGACTTCCTCGGTATAATGGAACGAGTCTTGACTTGGGCATAATACACCATTCATGCGATCAAACCTTTTCGATACTTACTCAAGTAAAAATAATAAAATCCAAAATTGATGCTTTATAATAATAATAATTATTATTATTATTATAAATATTATTATTATTGTTATTGTTATTTTTATTATCTTTATTAATAATAATAAAGTCAATGTGTTTATCTTGTCATTTCCTCTCCGTTTGTCATTGTGTGTTATTAGTTGCATTAAGTAATAATGCACATGTTTCTTTTGAACACATATTCTTTTCTATCATTGTGTTCATTTCATTAAATAAGAATGTATCTTTACTTATCCCTTGGAACTTAATTGTAAAAATCTTTGTGTCTTAGTCTTATATGCAAAACAGAATCCTCACACTTACTATGCGTTTTTGAGGAAAAGCTGAATTAAATTTTTAATTGACAAAAACAGAAATATGTAATGAATCATTATATAACTATTGTCAAAAGGTCAGGGACTTAATTATGACAGACAATGATTTATAACTTTTTGTAAAGAAACGTGTTTTTTTTATCTGCCGTGTTTTATAGCCCGTTAACGTTGTATAACGTTGTCTATCCGTCCGTCCGTCCATCCGTCCGTCCAGCTTTTGTGTTGAACTACCTACAGTTTTCCACCGATTATTTTCAAATTTTGCATTCGTGATCGGGATCACATGAAGATGTGCATATCGTAAAATAAAGATGCTGCAGGAAAGCTTCAGGAGTAATGGCCCTTTTGCTATACACATTACTCAAATATATGATCTTGAGTATCACCGATAATTGACATTTCCAATAGCATTTTATCTCCTTTTATTATTCATGCTTATAGGCGTTGACGGGCCTATATTGTCCCGTTCTGCCGTGCTCTTGTTTCGATCACAATTCATGTTCATATTAAAATATCATATTTTTGTATTTCTTACAGTTTTGGAGAAATAATTGTAATCGTGCTATTTGTTATATTAGCATTGTTATGGATATTTAGAGATATCCCTGGACTTGGTGGATGGAGATACCTATTCCTGGTTCATGATACACAGTACGTATTATTTATTATTAGTATTTTGTACTTTGTCTCGACTGAAACATTTAGAGATTAAGAACTGTTTGAAAACATTTATCCTTCTTTTGCCTAGCATGGACGTTGATGCAGGAAACATATACTGAAAGGGGGTGTCTAAAGCGTAGATTATGCATGGGTCTCACTGCCTCCAATCACAGGTTTTTATCTAACCCAGCTTAATCCTTGTGTAAAAAAATTAGCTAGTTTACTTCGGGAAAATACTGGGAGGTTTATTTGTGTTTTCCGGTGTTCCCAACTATCCCAATTATTTCGATATAAGTAAAATGAATTAACTGTGAAGTATAACATCATTATTCCAATACTCTTATTTACGGAACAGCAAATTTAAAAGAAAAATGATATGCGTAGGGGAGATAACTCTCCCCTTATCTCGAAAACAAGAACCTAAGCATATAAAACAAATATCTGTTTAATTTTTTTACATACGGTTTTTTAAATTTCATTTTGCGAAATATAAAACAAACTTCCTTTGTGTGAATTTTTTAATCGGAACATATTTTACAGATTTTATGGCATTTGGATTTTTGTGGTAAACTACCAATGAAAATAACGACACATTGTTATAGTAACTTGTGCTTTTTTTATTTAAATGTTATGTATATCACATCGTTGCACGTCTTTTATTGAAATATTTATTAAAACGTAAAAATAAAATTTATTTTCATTACATCTAGTCATTATTTAATAACAAACATGGAATTACTTTGCAGAGATGTTTAAAAATAAGCATTATATTGTTGAAAAGTACGGTATGTACACACTCAATTGAGAAAAATAGCAACGAAAACCCAAGCATATGTATTTGTTTATTTAAGTCAACAAAGCACATTCCAGTGAATGTATGTGCAAATTTTAAGTTAATTCTATTTTGGGGAAATTTTTTGCCTCAGGTACCGGGAACTATCTTAAGACAATTTTTATAGACATGTTTCTCAGAATTTTTTTTAAACTATGGCCAACGATGTTTGCATTAACTCTGTTTAGGCAATTCGTGAATTAAATCGTTTAAAATTAGTTTTTATTTTTCAGGGGACCCTATACTCGAGATTCTACACCTTCAGTTCTGATTGGTGTTCTTTTATTTTTGCTTCCGAGCAAATTACCAAATGTATTCTGTTGGAATAAAATAGAAGGTAAACTCACATATACTTATATGTCAGTAATTTTTAATGAGTTGAATAGATTTCTTTTAATTATTTTGCAGTTTTTATCACTGTAAGGTATTGTGATGTATTCTTGTTTTCTTTGACTCTTGGTAAGAACATATTTTTCAGTCACTATTGTTTATATATATATATATATATATATATATATATATATATATATATATATATATATATATATACTGCAATTATCTGTTATTAAACCAACAAAAGTAGCTAATAAAAATAAAAACAAATTTAAATCCGAAAAATCTTTGACAAGAACCATATAGTCAACTAATGTAGTTCAATAATCATTACTTTTAACGGGTTATTTTGTCGGTCATTATATAACAAAACTTCAAATAATTACAATATATAACTGACTTTTATTGTTACTTTTTTATTTCCAGAAGATGGAACTTATAAAAATCCAAAATATTCCCCAATCTTAACTTGGGAAGTAGCTTCGAAGAAACTCCCTTGGGGTGTCATTATTCTTCTTGGCGGAGGATTTGCTCTTGCAGACGCCAGTGGGGTAATGTAAAATAAATTAAAATTACACAAGTAAATATTTAACAAAATTCTTGTTTAATTTTGATGTGCCATATGTGCATATAAGTAACGGATAAGTAATTTGATAAAACAAAATCCTAGCCTCTGTAAATATGCCAAAAAGTAACATGCCGTGAAAACGAGTTTGATAAACATGACGTTCTACTTGTAAAACAGTTTGTTATATTGTCGTTGGTGATATGCTATGGTTGTATATTTTACATTTGTTAATTTAAATATATTTTGCATGTTCCTATAGATTTTTGAAATATTTAGTTTTGATATATATGTAATCATCACTCTTTTGTATGTAAAGTAAAATCAATTGTAAAACCAGAAATAAGCTTGTAGTTAATATCTATTAACCATATTTTTACATTTTTTAAAAAAAATTTGTTTTAGTCTACTGGATTATCGAAATGGGTTGGCGAACAATTAACTATATTTAGTGACTTTGAACCCTGGGTGATGAATTTGATCCTGTGTATAATCGTAGCTTTAGCTACAGAAGTTACAAGTAATAGTGCAACAGCTACGCTTCTTATGCCTGTAATGGCAGAACTAGTAAGTACAGAAACATATGTCAAAAATATATGGCCGTCATATTGGTGAAAAGTATGATGTCGCTGTATCCAAAATCAGTCTGGACATATGTGACGTCTTATAGTTCTTTGTCCTTTTCATTCTCAATTTCGATTTCACCCATGATGGGTGTAGCTAGTTAGACAAGAGGTGCTTACCGTTCTTTTGTGGAACGTCTTGTGTTTAAACTTACTTTGACAGTCAATTTTTTAATTTTCTTTTGGGATTGTGATTTGAACATTGACCCGTATGTTTGTGTTTGATTACTATTTGTACCACTCTTACAAACTACAAGAATATTGAACATTTTTAAAATGATTTTAACAATTACTTGTGACTTAGTAAAGAAAAAGAAGATAAACAAAATTTCTTTAGATTGAAACGGCAAGAAGTAAGGTGACTGACTATTAAATATACAAATAGACTAACGTATTTACAAGTCAAGTGTAAATGTGTATAAAAATGCTTTGGAAGCATTACGATTTTAACAGGGTAGAATCTATTTGTTTGGTTTAAATCGTAGGGCACATCAAGAGTGAAATGCGTGCATTTTTTATTTATCATAAAAAGAAATTTGTAACTGAAAATATATACATTGTACTTGATAACAGAAGACACAACTAACAACAGTGGTCTGAGTTTATAAAAATGCAGTTATATTAAATGCATTGTACAATAGAGTTAATGAAACGTTGTATATATCTAACAAAAATACCTGTTTAATTTTGATGTGCCATACGTGCACATTTCGGAAATTCATTCCTCATCAGTGAAATCAAGGGCCGAAAATATTGATAGATAAAAAAGATAACCCGAACAATTGAATATAAATTAATCCAATGTTCCAAAATTACATGAATCCAAATCCAGATACGGAACGCTTTGCATAAACCTTTGAACAAACCTTAGTTTTAAATAAATTCAATGAATTAAGACCGCTGAAAAATTTGTCATAACGTACATAATTTCTGACAGCACAAAGTATCGCTTATTGAGTTATTAAACGTCATTTTTTTTATTTTAGTCAATAAAAGTCGGTGTTCATCCGCTCTACTTAATGATATCAGCGGCTGTTGCTACGTCATTTGCTTTTATGTTACCAGTTGCCACGCCCCCAAATGCTATTGTATTCTCCACAGGATATGTTCGGATACCTGACATGGTAAGACAAACCTTCTACAGTAAACTTAATATCAAAAAAAACCCAAACAATAAAGAGTCATTAAAAATTTTAAATGTTCTATCTCTTGTGACTAAAAAACGAAATATAACGAATCTTTCTCTAAGATTCAATGAAGTTTTCATTATCTTGTAAAAGGTATAAAATTGAATTGAATTTTCGTTGACGCCAAGTCCTGTTAGGATTGTTTAGAGTTTACAGTCTGTTTATACGTCAACTTGCCAATACACTTTATATTGCATCCCAATGAGTTACTATTATTAAAATTGGTATTTTAATTGGTGATTGCATACATGTAGGCGTCTTTGACCAATAATTGTTGTTGTGACCCAGTGAGCGACATAAAATGATCTGGCATTAGTTTCAAATAAAGATTTTACTTAACATTAAGTAATTTAAGCATTTTAGTATTAGTTTTTAATTCCTCCATGCACTAAAGTCTAGTTCAATAGTTACTTGATCAGTTACGCTTAAAATAAGTCTAGCAAATGTTCGTATTTATGATTTTGTCCTGTAAAACGAGACATTAATATCTCTTTTACCTTCTCCGTTTCAGGCATCCGTTGGTTTTGGGATGAATATAATAGCTGTAGTTGTATTAACTCTTGCAATTAACACGTGGGGAATCGCAATATATGATTTGAAAAACATTCCAGAGTTTTTCCTTACAAACACTACAACAACCGTGGCACCATTATTGCCAAATACAACGATAAGTCAGGGTTAACTGCTTAAACAAGGATAACTAGTACACACGTTACCATTGCTGTTTTAATGCTACTACCAACAGTACAATATGATATACACAATGTATTTGGAAATGTAGACCATTAAGATATCCAAAGAAGACCAAATACAGCAAAAAGTAAAAGGACAGTCAACGTGTTTGCATCTTGTATCAAAAGGTTATCACAAAGCATAACTGACACAATGAACACTTTATCTAACAAATAGATCTAAAAAAGTTTTTGTTGGATCTGCATTTAGGGCATTATTAGTTCCCATACATTTTCTACATGATTTTATGACTCACTTTCATCTATTATCATATGAAGGACTTTTGTCTGCCCTAAAGAGATTCACACATAGTCGGTAGAAGGCACTGTGATCCTTTACTTGAAGATTTAAACCTATAGAAGGAACGTTAATCTATGCTTAATAACACTTGTCTTCAATTATAACACGTAATTTTTTTTTTTTAAAATAGGTCAATGTTGTCTCGTAATATAACGTACAAGAACAACTGACAATATGTAAAATTATAAAATCGTAAAATCAAAAAAATAAATAAAATGAAAATAATTAAAAAAATAAATATATAAATAAAAAAACATAATTTTAGATCATCTTCTGTATTATGATAATCAAAACAGTTAAAAGCATTTATAATATTGAAATGAAAGCAATATTATAATAAATATGTTAAATTCTCGTCATGTTCATATATTACGTAAAACAGGTACATACATATGTTACAACTAAATTTTATCATTTTTATTGTTTTATATTATACAGTATTCATCCAATACTCGGTCACCAATCATGTTTAATTTTACATGTTAAACTTTTTCATTTTAAGTCACTTATATTTCAATGTGTAGTTGCTTTTTCAGAGTAATATATTCATTAAAATTTTATATTTTTGAACTTGTATTTTTCTTTTGGTTGTTTTGTTTTGCTGATTGAAAGAGTTTTATTCATAAAAATATATCACTTTTAGAATATAGTCAGTTTTAGAATAATAGACAAAATCTAGAGTATCCAGACACCTACCTTATGTGAACTAACGCACATACTTTAATTTGCTCTAAAGCTGTTAAAGATAATGTGATCTGCAGGCCAACATTTAAGAAGAGTCAGCAACAGTTTGCACGTTCAACTCACTTAGGGGGTAGAATAATTATTTTTTCCCGGTGAGTTGGCTTATTGTCCTGTTTATAAACATAAAAAAATTAACCACAAAAAATTCGGAGAATGTCTGATGAAGAGCGAACAGATAAATGTGCCTCCAGAATGTTTATAAAGTCTATGATTTGACTTAGTGACTTATTTTTTACACTAAACATTATTTCTTTATAAACTTTACTCACCTTAGTCAAGATTATTTTCACAAAGGTTGAACAAAATTGACAAAAAATTGATACAAGTGTGTTCAAAAGCTATGATTTGACTTATTGTTCTACTTTTTGAAATCACATAATCCATATGCAAACTTGACTTAGATTTTGTCAAGAGAATGATTCTTGGTGAGTTTGATGATGACTTGGAAAAAATATGACCTCCATAGAGTGTTAAATGTTTGTGACAGTTGATAATGCATTATAACATTTACCAACTTGAGAATTAAAGAAAATAAACCAAATGTGTTGCAGATTTTCTGACCACATCAGAAAAAAACCAAAGCAAGACAGAAGTGTTGCTTTAAATAGAAATACACCAATGCTATTGTTATAAGAAATGAAATTTTATTATTCTAGATAACAAATAGTAACATGATCAATTCTCTGTTTTGTCAACACAAAAAGAACAACAATTAGTATTCTAGTGAATGAATCATTATTGCTAATAATAATTTATTTATATAAATATGATATGTGTTTTAATTATTGTACATTAAAAAACAAAAACAAAATATTGATTTTAAAAATAAAATCATTAAAATCACAAAAAGACCATATTTACACATATAAAGTGCACCATTAAAATGTTGTAGACAGTCAAATCTAAACCGGTAAATACCTCAACAAAAATGTTTTGTATCAAGTCAAGCAGGCTTTATTCATGTTTTATGTTTAAAAATATCCAGAAATTTTTGAAACATGTTTAAAAATCTATATTTTTTCAAAATTTTAAGAACTGATAAATATCAGCAAAACTCTGTCCCAGTTTTGATAATCAGAAAAAAATTAAAGTTTTTTCTGCTCCAAATTATTTTTAAATGCTTGATAAAGTAACAATTTGGGCAAGGTATTTCAGCTTGATCTCAAAACATTGTAAATTTTCAAATTTTCCTATAGCTTTGGACATTTTAGTTGTAACTATGAGCAAATAGTCCAAATACTGATATCCAGTAAAAGAAGATAAGTTTTTTTAAAAGTCAACTTTAAAGTAGGAGTGCTTAAAAAAATTAAAAATCTGGACAAAATTCAGTGTTCAAATTTATAGGTGCTTGGATGATAAAGCAATTTATATATATATATAGCAAATTTCACTGCATTTAAACAAATGAGATATGTTTGTTCCATTTGAATTTAAACAAAACCAGAACAGAAAATGGATAATTTTTCAATTGTAAATTAGAGTATTTTCATAAAACACATGCATGCACAAAATAATAAGTTAATAGTTGAATACAAACAATTTTACACAAAACTTATTTAAAGTTTATCTTAAAATGACAATAATAAAATATAATGACACAAAAATCTCATTTCTTGTAAATTTAATCCCAAATATATAAATACCCCTCTTGAGTTACCACTATTTCATTGTATAAATATCATGCAAATCTAGAATTTCAATGATAAAGTAATAAAATTATAAGAACAAAGAGCTGAGTTGAGTAATGGTGTTTAACATCCCAGTCAAGAATATTTCACTTATGTCGTGACGTTGCCAGCTATAGGTGAAAGTGCAGAAATTTTGCCTGTGCATTGCACTGATGGCATTATACAGCAGGGTTCTTTATCATGTCACACCTGCCATGATATGGGACCTCGTTTATTTTAAGTTCTCATCTGAAAGAACTGTGACTTTCATTTTGTAATGCCAAGTGCTTGGCAAAAGAACAGTCACTACCCACTTTCAAGTCTTGGGTCAGACCCAGCCAGGGTTAAAACCCACGACCTTCCACTTACAGAGCGAGCACTCTACCAACTGAGCTACCGCAGTGGCAAAAGAACAGAGAATAATGTTATGATAGCCATTAATCATAGTTAAAATTGTAATGAACTACCCTGTAACATCTGAAATTCCAACGATTATATACTGAAAATATTAGCACAAAGGAGTCAAGTTATAAAAGAATTACTTATAATTAAGATAAAATTTGCTACAGTATAACAACTGAAATTCCAGTAAATCTAATTGAAGTACAAGATTCTTCATATTATATAAAAGGTTATCAAAATATAAAACCAACTAATATATTATAATATTTGAAATTATGAATAATAATAAAAAATATTATATAATACATATAATAATTATATTATGCATAACAAAATTATTACGCATCATTGTGAGTAAAGTTTCCAAAACATAATTCAATCTTTCACTTACAATATATGCCACTCTACATCTATCCAAATATTTCTTACAAAGAAAATAAGTAATTTCAAACAAGATATTCAATTAAAAAGGTGAAAAAAAGTTTTACTTAAAAATGCAAAACACTGAACTTATATAATTCATTTAATCTAATTTATTCTTCAAAATACACAGAAGATTTGACTATTATTATGATAGCAATATCTTGATCAACCGACATTGAACCTTCTCTTTTACAATGATATCGTTAAATATGTCTGTTGCAATTTCTTTTATCCAACTTTTTATTTCAAATTCACCTGGTCTTTGTATAAAATACAAAAAATGTATTGAATAAATGTATTATAACAAAAAAACATAATTTGGCTAGCTTGTACATTTTTACCTAAACGTTTTTCATGAAATTGATCACACATTTTTTCCTGTTTTCTTCTTTCATATGTTCTTTTTATTTGTGGTTGCATGGGTAGTTTCAAAGTTTGTGTTTTAAAACTAACAAACATTTTAATACGTCTTAAAACAATAATGTGCAACATTGATTGATAATGATTTATATCATAATATTATTAATATGTCACACCTCTAACATCAATGGAAACAAGTCATAATTCCACTTCAGTAATAGAACAATAATATGCATTATAAATGTAATCTACTTCGTTCACCATCTATGGCCAGTATTATTGTTCTGTGTTAAAAATGGGAATACACACACACTTCCAATTATCACAATTCTCTAGTGTGCTATTTTATAAATATAATTGGTGCTTTTAAACTTTTGGCAAGTTTTTCATTGGATCATACATGATGTTTCCAGTTTTAACACGATGGAAAATTTCCTTCCACAAAAGAGCTTTTTCTTTCTTGACCTTTTTGAGAACTCCCCTATTTTCCAGAGCACGCCTAGATAGGTATGGTAGAACGTCTTCTACTGGACCATATGGAACATACTTGTATACAGAGTATCCTGCCTGGCCTAAAGAAGAATAAATATACTTAACCAAATCTGCATTACGACAAGTTAAATGTTTGGTGCAAAAATCTGCATTCTATTTGATGTGGTAAACATCAATTGTGGGAGTATACTAGAAATGAGTGGCAAATGCCACCAGATAGCTAGCCTCTATATATTATAGTATATATTATAGATGAGACAGATGCTTTGTATTGTTTTTGATCTGATCATTTACACTTCATGTAGACAAGCTAAAACTAGTTGTAAAAGAGTATCATTTATGTATGTATAAATGGGGGTTGCTAGTAAAAGACACAAAATTACTTGTGTGGATGCAGATCATAAAAGGTTTGCTATAACTCTTATAGATTAGTGTGGTGGATAACGAAGTTTGTGTCATACTTTAAAGACATATGTTGGGGTAGGGATCATTAAAAATTATGATATTGCTATTACAGTTGAGTGAAGTGGATAATTAAGGATATGCAACTACTCCCGTGGATGTGAGGGGTAAGTCATAAAGATATGGTATTTGGTGCTAAGGAATATGCCATAATTATTGTGGATGAGTGTGGAAAAGATTAAAATGATGCTAATAGCATCTCTCTTGTTGATGAGATAGGGTGGGATATTCTGTTTCACTCTTTTAGTCAGTGGGGTGGATAATAAAAGATATGTTATTGCTTTTGTGGATGAATTGGAGTGGATGATATATATTACATGTATTCCATTACTCTTTCTAAATCAGTGGGACAGATCATAATGGATATGTTATTATGGAATTATGGAACAAAAAGAATATACCATTACTCTAAAGACTTGTGTCTGATTGCAGTTGAATTTACAGCATATGTTCTTACTAATGTACAAGAGTTGGGGTGTATTATAAAGGATACATTCCAGCCTACAAAATATCTGCAAATTTTCAAGTTTTTCATCAAATCCCCACTTCAATGAAATTCTATGGTTCTAACTAATGTCTAAATTCTGGTCATACCAACATAATAGAAATGATGTATTTACAGAATTTTGCAAAATCATAATGTATATTTTACTTACCCAATGGAAAGCTCACTTGATCACACATTCCTAAAAGCTGTCCAAAACATATTAGTCTTTCTATTGGCATGATGTTGTACTGTTTCATTCTGTAAAATAAAATCATGTTCAATGAACAGGCAGCAGTAAAATATACATAAAAGTGGTAATAATTTTAACACAAAAGCCATCAAACTATTTCTACAGCAAATCATCTCTCTCGGAATCATAAATAAATTACTTCTCTAAAATAATTCTTACTGTATCTTCATTACAACTAGTCACCTATGTGTGTGTGTGTGTGTATGTGTGTGTGTGTGTGTGTATGTGTGTGTGAATCATAGATAACTTACTACTCTACAGTAAAACTTACTGTATCTTCATTACAACTAGTCACCTGTGTGTGTGTATGTGTGTGTATGTGTGTATGTGTGTGTGTGTGTGTGAATCATAGATAACTTACTACTCTACAGTAAAACTTACTGTATCTTCATTACAACTAGTCACCTGTGTGTGTGTATGTGTGTGTATGTGTGTATGTGTGTGTGTGTGTGTGAATCATAGATAACTTACTTCTCTACAGTAAAACTTACTGTATCTTCATTACAACTAGTCACCTATGTGTGTGTGTGTGTGTGTGTATGTGTGTATGTATGTGTGTGTGAATCATAGATAACTTACTTCTCTACAGTAAAACTTACTGTATCTTCATTACAACTAGTCACCTGTGTGTGTGTGTGTGTGTGTGTGTGTGTGTGTGTATGTATGTGTGTGTGTGTGAATCATAGATAACTTACTTCTCTACAGTAAAACTTACCGTATTGTCATTACAACTAGTCATCTATGTGTGTGTGTGTGTGTGTGTGTGTATGTATGTGTGTGTGTGTGAATCATAGATAACTTACTTCTCTACAGTAAAACTTACTGTATCTTCATTACAACTAGTCATCTATGTGTGTGTATGTGTGTGTATGTGTGTGTGTTTGTGTGTGAATCATAGATAACTTACTACTCTACAGTAAAACTTACTGTATCTTCATTACAACTAGTCACCTGTGTGTGTGTATGTGTGTGTATGTGTGTATGTGTGTGTGTTTGTGTGTGAATCATAGATAACTTACTACTCTACAGTAAAACTTACTGTATCTTCATTACAACTAGTCACCTGTGTGTGTGTATGTGTGTGTATGTGTGTATGTATGTGTGTGTGTGTGAATCATAGATAACTTACTTCTCTACAGTAAAACTTACTGTATCTTCATTATGACTAGTCACCTATGTGTGTGTGTGTGTGTGTGTGTATGTGTGTATGTATGTGTGTGTGTGTGAATCATAGATAACTTACTTCTCTACAGTAAAACTTACCGTATCTTCATTACAACTAGTCACCTATGTGTGTATGTGTGAATCATAGATAACTTACTTCTCTACAGTAAAACTTACTGTATCTTCATTACAACTAGTCACCTATGTGTGTGTGTGTGTGTGTGTGTATGTGTGTGTGTGTGTGTGTGAATCATAGATAACTTACTTCTCTACAGTAAATCTTACTGTATCTTCATTATGACTAGCCACCATTAAACTGATTTTTCCCCGTTCTCTCTGATTTATCTGTTTCATTACAAATTCTAACACCTTGTGATACATATCCGAGGTAGCCTCATATGTAGGATTAATGGGGTCTTCATAACCAATGGTAGCAGCTCTCTCACGCTCCTGAATATAACATATTAAGATTCAACAAGAATTCCACAGATTTAAATATCTAACCTGGTTAGTTTTTGATCCAGTAGAAAATACATTACTATACCATAAACTTTCACATTTTACCATCTCGCCACCAACACCGGAAAAGTAACACCTAAGTGTCTCACCTTATGGTGATGCCAGGCTCGACAAAAATGATAGGACACACTTAAAAAATACATTTATCTGTAAACATTTAAGATATGCATGTATATTATGACTGTGATCAACTATTTAGTAAAATATGACAGAACATTGTATTCCATGTTTAGCCAAACTTTGTCTGAAACTTTCTTTTTAAGTTCATCTAGATTTAAATAATTTGATACTTTCCATAAAATTTAAAAAAAAACTAAAATAATACAATAAATTATGCCGAAATTTTATTTTTATTATTCAACAATTTCTTTGGTTAAAAAGGTTAGAAAATTTTCCTTTCATTTCTCATTTACAGCTGACAAGTACAGTGCCAAATTGTTTTATATAACACACGCTATGTTGGGTACAAACATTTTGTAGTTAAATTGATCATTGTGGGATTTATATTAGAATTAAATTTACAGTATTAAATATGATGTAGGCTGCCCTATATCTTTTCAGATATTTAATAAGTTTTAATCTTGTTTATATTGAGGTCATTGAAGAAAGAATTAAATGGACACTTACAGTGTATAATTCAAAAGCAACAAGCAATAAAATTTTATTTAATGCTTATTGCTTACAGTTTTGTAAATTTTCAACAATCTTGATAACTTTAGCTACAATTTAAGATAGCAGGTACAATGTGAAGCATGGATATATTCCATTACAATTAACATCAGTGGTGTAGAGTAATGATGTTTTACACCCCAATCAAGATTCTTTATTTGAAGCAGTCAAATCTGGAATGGTGGAGTAAACAGGAGTGACAGTAGACTAATAAACTACTCACATTAAGCAAACAAATTTAGATTTTTTTTCAAACAGGGATCCTCACCAGCAGGATCTTAACCTAGACAGTGAGAGACACTGTGATCTGAAAGTACCACTTAGCAGCTGAGGACAGAACTTCAGAATGAGATATATCAAATAAAGTTAACAAATGAATGCTACTTTTAGACCATTTTCATGTAGGTTAGTAAGTCTCCTCATGAGACTAGCATGAGTTTTTAATTTTCAGGATTGAATCAGCATAGAAGCCATGTTAAATATGGTCACAAAACAAGAAGTCTATTTATTAACTTAAGCCTTTATTTTCTAGCATAAAATTGTTGGGAACATTTTATTTTCAGGTACAAATCCAAAGATTATTAATGTGATTAACGAACAAATTTTATTGAAAAAATTCTTCATATAGCAGTTTGTTAATTACTACTTACCTGCTCCATATATGCGCCTCTTACTAACTTGGCACCAAAATGAAAATTTTCCCTCCTTGCCAAATCCATATCCACACAGATTGTATCATATGCACTCTGGAACAGAAAATTATTTTTTTGTATACTGTCACTTTCATACCACAGGATAAACTGATCTGGTTTGTGTGCAAGTCTCTGAGGATACAGTTTTATAAATAAAAGATTGCTTGTTTAAGCTAAGTGATCTATGCATTTTGTTCTGATGTAATAATTTATATTAAAACTGCATGCTCCAGTCAAATCAAATGCTCCTGCTGAAATGCTTGAAATTACGGGTAAGCTTTAAACATACAGATGTCCAATCCTAACAAGAGTCTTGTAATCTGAGTTCCAATCCTAACAAGAGTCTTGTAATCTGAGTTTTTTACCAATAAATTATAAAAACACTGGATAAACACAGGTCTGGTTTTTTTTTTTTTTTTTTTTTTTTTTTTTTTGGTTGAGAAGCCTAGTGATTCTTATCCACAATCTGAACCAATTCACCACCAAAGCCATAAGGAATGTTAGAAAATACATAAAAAAGTAACTAATAGGATTTCAAACTATTGTGGTGATTAACAAGATGGAAAAGTCATCCAGGATAATAATAACAAATTTTACTGTACATATACAATAATAAAACTCAATTCAATATATTGTAAACTTCGATATATTTTTGTCAGTATTCAAACTTTAAAATTACATTTTGTAATTTCCAAACATTTATGACACATACAGTTAATTATAGTTACCTTCAGATAACATTGATATGTATTAAACAATACAGGAGATTCTTTGTTAAACTTGCGCATCATTTCCATGGTAAGACGTCTAATGGCTGGTTGGAAATATGTCTGCTCAGCATCTACCATAATCCTCACACCTTTCTTCTGAGCATACTGTTAAATATTCATAAAATTAAATGTTAGGATATATATTAATTTCTTAAGAATTTGCAATCAAAAAAATTGATACAAGATGGATGGCAACAAGACCCTCCATAATGGTCATAAAAAGAAATATCTATCTAATCCCTCTCTTTTATATAAAACTGTAATATCAAAATTAAATGCAATAAAACCTTTCTCTTGATCAATAAAGTTGGTAATCACCAGCTATTGGACTTTCATCTAGTCAAGAACATAATTCATATAAAAAATGTGATTCTAAAATATGAAATTACAACCTTGGCCTTTGAGGATAAGATCATAAATTGTACCATTGATATATCTAAGTAAGCATAGTTTATACCCTCAGGTAGTAAATTACTTGCAGAGGAGATCAAATATTTTAATTTTTATGTCAGACTTCACATGAAAACTCTGTGATCCAACGTAAATAATGTATTGCCCAATGTAAAAAACATAGGAGTTTGAATCGTATCTTAAAATAGATATGGTAGATTTGTTGGTACATTATGACCTTGAAATATGATATGCAGATTCTAACAGGTATACTGGTACATTATGCATAACCTTGAAATCTAATCTTACAGAAATAACTGTACATTTTGACTATGAAATCTGAATTGGCTCATAAACAAAACAATTTGAGCTTAAAATTTCACTTGCCAAATATAAAAGTACATCATTACATTGTAATTTGATTTGGCAGTAATACCAACATATATATGACCTTGAACTCTAATATTATCTGTATTGACCTTGAATCCTTTCATCCAAAAGCACATATTAACTATGGACAGACAAAAGGAATGAATTTGTACATCTCCTGTCACCATCAATGTTTTTGTCGGTGGACAATGCATACATTAGAAATCAAAGTATTAAGAAAATTTTTTTTTTAAATTTAAAAAAAAAACTTGCACAATGTTAATGACTACATTGTTTTGGTGATTAAATCATATTCTACCTCTGCTAGAGTATTTAATCTATGTAACATATTCTTCATCTGCATTTCTTCATCATCTGTTAATGATGTCATAAGCGGTTCAATAGATCCTGTCTGAAATTAAAATAAATTTACATAAACTTAACCATTGATGTTTCAATGTATCATGAACAACATCTGGAACATTAAAAAAGTTTTTGCCACATGATAAGTTGTTGCTTGTCAAAAACATTTGTATAAGCTATAAATGTCAGTGACCTAGTTTGCTTTGGGAACACAAGACATATATGATTTCGTTGTTTTAGTGAATGGAAAAACATGTTGCAAGGAGAAGCTGTTTAATTCTTTTCAGGCATTTAAACAATTACAATTTAAAATATGGTGAAATGAAGATGTAAAAATTGAAACAACAATGAATTTTTTAAATTTGAGATATTGTTTTCTTGCCTGGCTTTAGACACTAAACGACAAAGAATAGACTGGTCTACCAAGTATCAAAATAATGTGACTTGAGAAGTGGTATGCTTGTGTTCATCATACTGACTCTGTAAGCTAGTGCATTAAAGTCACCCTCAGTGGAAGCAAGTACAGGAACAACCATAAAACGAACTTGCATGTATCATGGATACAAAAAATTTGTTCTAAGATTATCTTTAAAGATTAATAAACTTGCTTTCAGTGTGAATAGTTGAATAATTGCTGATGCAACATTCAACGATATCAAATAATGCCATCCAACCAAATTTTTTCTCTACCAATTTGTGATTCAGTTATGCCAATATATTTGTTCCAAGAACAAACTATACTGACAGTTGTGTCAAAATATGTGGTCTTATTACGCAGATTCTAACCACACTGATTCTTCTCCAACTAATTATGATTTGGTAATACAGATACATTTGTTCCAAGAACAAACTATACTGACAAAAGATGTGGTTCTTTTACACGGATTCTAACGACACTGATTCTACTTACACCTGGATTTTGTATTTTTACACTGGTCATATGATAAGGCGTAGAAACACAGTTAAAGATATTAAATCATGCAATTTACATATCATAATATATACTAGTATTCCAAACACAAAATATACTTTACTGCAACATATAGCAATACTTTTTAAACCCTCCAGAGTAGTCAATATTTACCGTTATGTTAGGGACAACGAACAACTTTGACAGACTGATGTTGACTTCTAGAAGATTATCCCAATCCAGTAGATCAACTTCACTGAAAAATAAAATACAGAAATGTCTATAAATACTACTTCTATAAAATATTTATAAGTAACAAGACTGTTTATAGACACTGGACCTTGGTGTGAGAGTGGTCTTCAACATGTTGGCTTATAAATTATATTGTATCCTAAAACTTGAAGATATAAGGAAATCACAAATTTAGAAATAGATTTCTTAAATCAAATTTCTTTTGTTTCCTTGTGCACACTGTTTGTCTGTCATTACATATCACATAGCTTTAAACACACTTAGAATTTTGTCTGTTGTAATTTGTCTGTCATTACATATCACATAGCTTTAAACACACTTAGAATTTTGTCTGTTGTAATTTGTCTGTCATTACATATCACATAGCTTTAAATACACTTAGAATTTTGGCTGTTGTAATTTGTCTGTCATTACATATCACATAGCTTTAAACACACTTAGAATTTTGTCTGTTGTAATTTGCAAAAACAGGAGATTTTTTTTTCTTGAAATACTTCAGAAAGTCCCTACAATGAAATAAGAAAATATAATTTGTCAAAATTGTAAAATTTAAAATCAATGAATTTACCTTTTCCTACCTCATATACTCTAAAGATCAAGTATATATATTAATGTCTGTCTTCATTTTAAACCTAAAAGCCTAAAAATTAACATCAAATTGATTTACTTGTTACCAATGATTTAAAAAAAATTGCAGATTAAGTTGGAAACAATTTTATTAATAATGGGAAACAGACCTTTTATTCAGCCCCTGAAAATGACAAAATAAGAAAAAAACTGAAAATATCTTGGAATTCTTTCATATTGACTAGGCAAGGTTTAAAATCTTAAAGCTGAATAGAAAAAACAACAATTTAAATGTCAGATTGTATTTCCCACTCACTTTAAAAACAAAATAAATAAATAAATAAATAAAATAGCCATTTGTTTTAACTAACAGTCAATGTTAACAGTAATTAAGGGTCATGTGTAGAATATGATTTCCTTCTGACATACTCTTACAATAATGTAAAAAATGTTTACTTGTTTGTTACCTTGCCAATGAACTCTGGTTTCCTCAATCATTGGAGAACTTATCACCTAAATATAAGTGAAAAATCTTTACTCCACCTCACTTTGTCAAACATATAAACTAGTGCTGTCATGGGCATTAGGTGAGTAGTAACAAAATTCAATGTCCAATAACAAAATGAATGAGAATCCCATTGATATATCTAATTTTAATCTAAATCTTGTGAGTATTACAAAGATTGGAACCTATTTCTCAATTTTTCAAAGCATTTTTAAAAATTTTACCCATCACGAGATATATCCAATATGGAGAACCATTTATGAGAATCATCTGTACTTATAGGAATTCCCATTCCCTTTAACTTTGATCGGAAGTGTTCTTCTTGGAATTTCCGGAGTAAAATCTCCCCCTCTTCTCCAGCAATGTTGTCAAAAAATCTCCTGATGGATACAAGTACATCAGACAGCTGTAGCTAAAATTAAAATCAGAATATATATTTTTGATTAATAGATTCACAAGTAAAACATGCAATGCCCCCTAAGGTATGTGGAAATGTTATAATTCTATTGGATATAGGGTTCTTAGTGTCTGAATGGTCTGAAGCAGTTACCACTCAGATTCTTGAGTGAGAAAGTTTGCGAATTTGCTTGCTAAAGTTGGACTGGTTTTCTCCATGTGCTCCAGTTTCATTAACTGTTCCTGAAATTAACACCTTGATATAAGTGAAAGATTCTTGACTGGGGCTAAAAACACTATTCATCCAATCAAATCCATTGATACGGAATGTAAAATGACCTTTGTCCAAAAACACGAGACATAACTAATTTTCAAAACAATGCACACAAATGTAAAGGGGCACTACATGTACTAATGTTATACAATACAGAACTCCACTTCTAGCTGGTAATAACACATCTTGTTATTTCATATAAAACCTTGATGGCTTTATTTTTAGATTAAGGCATTGAAAACTTAACATTTTTAAACAGAAAGATTAAATTGTTCATTTAAACACTTCAAAGCTTTGTCCTTGAGTGATGCAAAAAATCATGTTAACCATCAAACGTTTTGTGTATGACATGAGCTCATCAGTAGTCAATACAAGCCAGCTAAAATCAGTAAAATGAACTAACTTAAGCAGTCTTTTGAGTGACAAACCCTCTCTCTCAACCCACAACATAACAATTAGGGACCAAATATTGATTTAATCTTGTGATATTGACCTTTAACCTACACACCTTAATTTGGTATGTGACACATTGTCTTGCATAGGTATACATTTGTGCTAAGTTTGACCAAAAATATCCATAGATGTTGAAGTAATTGTTTGAACATGGGAGAGATAGACTGGAATATTCTTATAAACCTCTCTAATTTTTTACTGGGGGTATATACAATGAAGATATACTTACTAACAGCTGAGGTCTGCCTAAAGCTGTCATTTTAATAGCTACAAAACCAGTTCCTTCTGTGGCATCTAAAATGAAATGTATGATCATTCTGTGAAAATAGACCCAAATTCCAGCAAAACTAAATACATAACCTTTTTGTAAACTGTAAATTGGGAAATTTAGGTGAGAGTTAATTTTCCAGAGAATCATGATTTCAAGATATTTGCACAATTTTATTTATGCATTGTAGGTTGATTGTCAGTGGAAATGTAAGTGAATTACATCAAAATAAAAATTTGTGAAAGTTTTATTTTCACATCTTGTTACTCTTGCAAATTTTCAAATTAAATAAATAAATCAAAAGATAGATAGATAGATAGATAGATAGATAGATAGATAGATAATTAAATAAATAAAAAAAATGATTGTGAAAATTCCCCTAATTACACTATTGTTTGAATATATGCAGTATAAACAGTCAATATTTTGTCTACAAAAATCACCAATGAGAATCAGTAAAAGGGTTATTTAAAGGTGTTTCGTGAATACAGAATAAAAAGACATAGTATATAATGTCAAAGCAAACCCTCTTTAAAGATATGGGGTATCAGTGGCCAAGTGTGGTCTAAAATACATGGTTACCGATCACAGCACGCTCTCACTGCTGGGTTTCAATCCAACTCAGGACAGATCCTAGTGTGAGAAAGTTTGTCAGTTCACTTGCCAAAGTTGGTGATGTTGCTGGGCATACTGGTTTCCTCCACCATCCCAGAACTGACCACCTCCAAGTAAGTGAAAGAATCTTGATTGGGGCATTAAACACCATTACTCTTCTCCACTCACTCCACTCCCCAGTCCCCACAGGACCACAAAATACCATACATCTGAAGACTGTTTTGATTGCCTTTCTGTCTAATGTGTTTCTACTACCTTATAAATAACACACAACTTATTTTACAACAAACAGAAGAGCTATAGGGTCTTTTCTAGACTTTATTAAAACAATGTCTTCTGTTGAAGTCTGTATTAAACTTGACCTGATGGGAAGTCTATAAATTAGTATTCAGGACCTAGTCAAAACCTGATTATTTTTCTTTCCCAAAATTTATACACAAAAAATCTTTTAAGAGTCAAACAATTTATTGTGAAGTTTAATTTTTTTTCCTTTTTAACAAATTCAAAGATTCAACATCCCAGATTCAAAATATCATAGGCTATATATATACAAGGGGAACAACTCTACCTTACTTAAATGTACTGATATATTGATAAAACATAGTAACACAAATAGATTTATCATCTACATACTAGTATTTATATACATCCTCTTTAAACTAACACATGTGACCTGTAATGTCAGTTTTATTTCACCTTTAAAATGCAATTTGATCAAACACTAAACAATTTATTTTCTGAGTTATTAAAAATACAGGTCTATTCTTTATATATTTTACATAACATTACTAATGTTCAGATGGATATTAGGGAAAGCATTCAGGAAAAAACACCTGGCCCCAGTTTCACAATCATTCACTCAATTGAGTGTACACTCGGCTCAAATATTCCCATTTTTCTCTCATCAATATTTAAAAAAATCTAAGTTTTATGAAACAATAATTTGTTTTGTTCAACAAATCTACACCAAACAATTTATATATAACATTAGATATTCAATTTTAACTGTGTAATGTCTTTAAAACTGACATTGAAATATTCCCTAATTTGAGTTGAGTGTACAATCAGTCGAGTGAATGATTGTGAAACTGGGACCTGAATACCAAGTCTCAGTATTTTTAAAAATTTTACAACTGTCATTCCAAAATCCAGTACAATACAAGTATTATTCTAGGCCAGGACCCAGTTTCATGACCAAGAGGAAAAGAATAAATTAGTTGTGTTTCATGCCCAAGTTAAGATTCTTTAACTTTTATCTAGAAGCAGAGATGGAAGAGGAATTAGGAGTGTCCTTAGGAAAATGTCCTCATACTAGTGTAGTAAATCTGCTCAAATGGGATACAAACTTAGGCAGCCAAAGGCACTGTGATCTGCAAATAAGCACTCTACCAGATGGCCACCTATGCCCTCACATGAATCTAATTACTCTAAAATATTTTATTACTATGTTGAGATGTATGATCCAGAAAGAAATTTTAAAGAATTTTTTTTTTTTTTACAGAATTGTCTTCTGTTTTTTTTGAAAAAAAAAATGTAATTTAAGTACCATATAGTTCGCCAAAATGTTTTGGTGCTGTAAATCTGGTAACTGAGACATTTCAATTTATTTTATAAAATTTATTATTTATTTATTTATTTATTTAAGTTTATTTATTTATTTATTTTTTATTTTTATTTTTTTATTTATTTATTCATTTATTTATTTATTTATTTATTTTATTTAAAAATTCCATATTATTTTAGAAGCGATTAAACAAAGATTTGGCTATTCTTATGTATAAAATTATGCACTACAGTGTATATACATGTACTATGTTTGTGTAACATTTAATATAATTAGAATATATAACTATACCATATCTTATATTAACCCTATCTGCAGTCTATGACCCTGGGGGTTAATGTTAGTATGACATTACATTCCAATTGCCTGTTCCATGAAGTTCATTCATTTTATAACAGGTTATGCACCAATAATCAGGACTGTCATATTTATTTAGTAAAAATATCATTGTGTTATTCTGTGGAAGTAAAGTGGTATTCCACATGATCAGCATGTGCTTAGGATCATTACACCACATGTTCAATAAATTTATAGCTTCTGGGGTCAGTAAACTAACATTGTGGATTAATATATGTACATAATAGTTACATAAAGCAGGGAATTCTTCCTACTCTGAATTTCCAATATTTTAGGTAAAATAATACATGTATTATACTTTACATTTAAAGTTTTCATCATTCCACTAAATGAAATTTCATTCTTTTTTACAAAACATTTTAAAGATGGCAGCAATTTTAATACAAGTTATTCTTTAATGAGACTGGTGTGTTCAGAGAAAATCACTGACCTTTATTAATAAATAATGCTAAGACTTTCACTCATGTATTGATGAGAAATAAGACAACGGTGCCAAAATGTTGATTATGTCTAGTAGGTAAGGAATAATTCCACAGTTTTAAATCAAACTACTGGATAACTATAGAATATGAAAAACCTGTATATAGTGAAAATTACTTATTTCTTCACAAATGTTACAAGACATTACATTGAACTTCAATGATACTTTATTATCTTACCCGAAACTGCATCAATACAATCGAGAAATATTTCTGTGTTACGGTTACAGTTAGCTTCATCTTCATAGAAATATGTTCTAGCTGAAACAACATTTTCTCGTCGATCACCAAAATCCTCATGTGCAATGAATCTTTTGTGGCTTGAACCTAAAATTACATTGTATTTTTATAACAATGATTAGAGCATTATCTAAATCTGTGTAATTTTATATTGGTAATGACAAGCTTGCTGCAGAATGGCTATAATGATTAAATAGATTTTAATTAATCAGAAAAAAGAAAGAAATACATTTGTATACAAAAAACACCAAGTGGCAAAGAATTTCAATCTTAATTGAAAACTGTCTTGAATATAACTATACCTATTTACAACAGTAAAACCTATTATTACAACTCCTTCTACATACCAAGTCTGATGAAGATGTCCTCAGAGAGTCTCTTAAGCTTCTCTCTCACCTAAACATCAGGCAGACTCAGATAGTTAGACCACATAGAGTGCAGTACAGGATAGATATCTAGAATTCATACACTGAATGTCACTGGTCATCGGGCCTCGGGGACCAAAACTGACCTGAGATGACCTTGTGAAATGAAACCATAGGTCCCTAAGAATGTGTGATACTATATGACTGGATCACCAAGCATGGAGGGGGAGACTTTGTTCTCAACTTTACAGCCAGCTAAGCCTCACTCTTGTAAAAGGAATAATCAAAGGGCTGGATAATCTAAACTGGATGATGATGATGAATAGCAGGAGTCAATTTTTACAAATGAGTCTTTGAAACATGTATGATATTTATATTTGCAATTATTTTGTACCATATAACTTCAGAAAATTGATTCAGAAATCATAAAATGTAAAAATAATAATTTAAATGTTAAGGAATAACATTTTTAGTGTTGTACATAATTTCCACTGCAGTGCAAAGCAAATCAATCAGTGTGCTGATACTTATTCTGTTTGCACTGCACTGCAGTAAGTTATGTACAGCACAATTAACATTATTTCTAGACTGTTCAATGGTTAAGCAAAATTTTAAAAATACTAATTTGTTGGTTTTTTTTTTGGTTTTTTTTGTTTAATTGTTTTTTTTAATTGTTATTTTGTTTCAATTCTCAAAAAATACACACCACACTTGTTAAAGAAATTATTTTGCTTTATAAACAAACATTTACCAAATCTTAAATCAAAATTCAAAATATTAAAAAAAAAAAGAAAGACAAAAATGTGTTATCTATTTATCACACAAAAATATTCTTAAATAATACTAAAATATGTAATCCATGACTTGAATTTCATGTTTTATCTATAAATTTGTCATTCTCTTAATTGTTGGTCAATCCAACCCCCCACCCTACCCACCCACCTTCTGAGATACACACATTATTTAAAAAAAATCAAGGTGTATTTCAATATAAAAGCTCAGTTATAGTGTATCACAGTTAAAGCTTTTTAAACTGTTGGGTCTGTGTTGACCCTTATATAATCCAATGAAGTGTATCATAGTAAAGTTTAAATACATGTAATTCAAACATAAAAAAAGTAAAATTTGTTAGGTTGATAAAAACATTAATAAAATAGGGATTTCAAGCATTAAAAGATGGATTTCTACACAGTTCAGTGAAGCATGAACTTAATGGCAGTGATGTGACAGCAATATGTCTTATAATGAACAAACTGTACCACATGTCTTGAATGTTAAAGGGTTTTTCATAAAAATTGTATAAAAACAACTGTAAATTTTTTCTTTAGAAGAAGCCCGATTTATATGTAAAAACTCAAAGGTGTATAAAAATATTCATTTAAAAAAGAGAGACAGAGAGGGAGAGAGAGAGGCCCAATTTAGGTTCTTGATGCTAATCTGACTTGTGTCACAGAAGTAAATGCTGGAAAAGTTTTTCTTAAAAGGAGTCCCAATCTAGATGCAAACATTTTTACACATGTACAAAAACAGAATTTTTTTTTTCAAAAAAAGAGGCCCAATTTAAAAAGCAAATTCAAAAGGTAATAAATATTGAGAAATCATCTCAGCAAGCCACTGGTATGAAATGCTGCAGTTTCTTTAATTCAAAACAAAACGGTAAATGAGATACATGTATCTTTTTTTTTTCAAACAAGAGTTAAATATAATTTCATGTCTTACCTTACTCATGTTGATGAAGTTGACACATTTAATGTCAAAACTTAAAATAATTGTCTGAAGCCAGTAATAGCAATCTCATTAAAGGCATGTAATGCTAGAAAAATGATATACCGGGTATGGTACTCTTAAATGACAAATGTTGGTGGGGGATTAAATTCCGCTACTTTTGTGGGTTAATTAAAGCCACAAAATCAAATTCCATGAACATTTTGAATAACCGTGGCCCCTAATAGGATTTATTTTCATAACACTCAATTCCATGAAATTTTCTGCTAACAATTTTTTTAAATGGCAAATGAAGAAATTCTAACCCTACAAAAATATTCATGATTCCACAGTATATGTATCTGCATTCCCTTCCAATCATTTCTAGGCTTGTAGAAACTTAAAGAGATAAAAAAATAAAAATTCTCTGTCACTCAACTTTTAGAAATGAAATGTAAAACTAATGAGTTTCTATAGATAAACAAAAGCACTCCCCATTCAGGAAGTTTTGTAAAACATTAATACTTCTTTTATTTTGATTTTTCACCAAAAAAAGGATTTCTGTGATAAATATCACATAAAAGAAATCATTATATTTAGCAAAAACTAGTATGTTAGCATTAATCAATTCAAAACAAAATACAAAGCAAAGTTGTATTAAATCATTGTCAAATGTTTCATTTTATAACAACCTCTACCTTCTAAATTGTATCCTATAATATATATAAATCAATGTCAAATATAGATAAACATTAGGAAAGTGACATGCTTGTCTGCTACATTCAAACATAGTAAGCTAGCACCTTAACAAAAAAGTTGCTGTGAGTGTGAGCTAGTACATGGCAGACCAAAATACACTTGCAGATCTCACATATACACAACCTTGTTCTTAGACTAATTCTTACTAAGAAACATCCTCACTCTATTCCCAAATTTAAAATTGCTGATGCAATGTTAAACAACATTACAACAACAACAAAAAAAAACAATTTTTTAACAGGATATTAAATACAAAGGTAATTAATATTTGTCTGCATAAATAATGTTTTACTGTCAGCTGAAATATTATCTGCACAAATGTTATGAGGTATTGATTCAAGCAATCCAGTAATGTACAATGTTATAATATAACTTATATACCTTTATCATCTTCAAGTAGATCATCAGGTTGGTTAGCTGACACACATCCTCTGTAAAAATAAATAGCTGAATTGTCATTGTCATTTAAAAGACATGATATGAAACACAATTATAATGAACATTGGAATATATGACAAAAATCTTCTTATATGGCTATCAGGGCTATCAGTGGCCAAGTGGTAAAACGATCACAGTCCTAAGTTCCAAACCCACTCAGCAGCAGATTCCAGTGGAGGAAAGTTTGTCTTCTAGTTTGCTAAGATTCTAAGGTCAAAGTTTCTAGGTTTTTTTTTTTTTTTTTTTTTTTTTTTTTTTTTTGAATATGGTGTGTCCTCCACCATCCATTGGGGGCCTTGGTGGCCGAGTGGTCTAAAGTGCACACTTACAGATCACTGTGCCTCTCACAACCTGGGTTCGAATCCGACTTGGGACAGATCTTAGTGTGAGAAAGTTTGTCAGTTCCCTTGCCGAAGGTCGGTGGTTTTCTCCAGGCACTCCGATTTCCTCCACCATACCAGAACTGACCGCCTCAAAATAAGTGAAAAAATCTTGACTGGGGTGAAAACACCATAACTCCACTCCACTCCACTCCACCATCGAAGAACTAAGTGCCTTAAAAAACTCTTGAATGGGGTGTAAAACATCATTTCTCAAGTCTACTTATCACTACAGAATAAACAGCAAAGTTTAGAAAACCTAACTTTATATAATACTTATGAGATTGGTTGGATGAATCATTCACAAAGCTATAGAGTTACAAACAGGGACTTTGGAGAGATCATTCACAAAGCTATAGAGTTACAAACAGGGACTTTGGAGAGATCATTCACAAAGCTATAGAGTTACAAACAGGGACTTTGGAGAGATCATTCACAAAGCTATAGAGTTACAAACAGGGACTTTGGAGAGATCATTCACAAAGCTATAGAGTTACAAACAGGGACTTTGGAGAGATCATTCACAAAGCTATAGAGTTACAAACAGGGACTTTGGAGAGATCATTCACAAAGCTATAGAGTTACAAACAGGGACTTTGGAGAGATCATTCACAAAGCTATAGAGTTACAAACAGGGACTTTGGAGAGATCATTCACAAAGCTATAGAGTTACAAACAGGGACTTTGGAGAGATCATTCACAAAGCTATAGAGTTACAAACAGGGACTTTGGAGAGATCATTCACAAAGCTATAGAGTTACAAACAGGGACTTTGGAGAGATCATTCACAAAGCTATAGAGTTACAAACAGGGACTCTAGAGAGATCATTCACAAAGGTAAAGAGTTACACACAGGGACTCTAGAGAGATCATTCACAAAGGTAAAGAGTTACACACAGGGACTCTAGAGAGATCATTCACAAAGGTAAAGAGTTACACACAGGGACTCTAGAGAGATCATTCACAAAGGTAAAGAGTTACACACAGGGACTCTAGAGAGATCATTCACAAAGGTAAAGAGTTACACACAGGGACTCTAGAGAGATCATTCACAAAGGTAAAGAGTTACACACAGGGACTCTAGAGAGATCATTCACAAAGCTATAGAGTTAAACACGGGGGACATGGAGAGATCATTCACAAAACTATGGAGTTATACATAGGGACTAGGGAGAGATCATTCACAAAGCTACAGAGTTACACACATGGACTATGAAGAGATCATTCACAAAGCTATAGAGTTACACACATGGACTATGGAGACATCATTCACAAAGCTATAGAGTTACATACAGGGGACATGGAGAGATCATTCACAAAGCTATGGAGTTACACATAGGGACTAGGGAGAGATCATTCACAAAGCTAGAGTTACACACAGGATCTACAGAGTGATCATTCACAAAGCTACAGAGTTACACACATGGACTATGGAGACATCATTCACAAAGCTACAGAGTTACACACATGGACTATGGAGAGATCATTCACAAAGCTACAGAGTTACACACAGGGACTATGGAAAGATCATTCACAAAGCTATAGTTAAACACAGGGACGATAATTTAACCCAGTCCAACAGTTTCAAGTATTATCTGTAATATTATGTAAATCTGCCTAATATCAGATGATATTTAACAACTTATAAAATTAAAAACCAAAACAGTTGATTGCCACAAGATTAGCTACTCCCACGTCAATAACTATTGGTATACTAAAATTTATGAACTTACTTCATTTCAGCCTCTTTCGCTTCTTGTGTTGAAATATCTTTCTCTACACTATAATCTAGTATAGATTTGACACCAAACCGACGATATTTATCTACAAGTGGCTTGATACTGATCTGGTCCTCACCCGCCACAAAATGACCATAAAATGATGACTTCATTATCTTGGTGAACAAAGTCTTTCCTAAAAGCTTCCGACTCCATTTCAATATCTAAAAATAATGTAAGAAATTTAATATCATCAAGCAAATAAATAAAAAATATCTTTAAAAAATTAAACTGATAATGATGATAATAATGGTGATGATTTTTTATTCTTAGTTTAAAACTAATAAAACTCACAGCCATGTCTTCCATTTACCTTTGGAGAGTGTGAAGTTAACTTAATATTTACTAAATTTTGGTACAAAAAAATTAAATACATGAATAAATAAATAAAAAAAAAAAATAAAAAAGAATCAATAAAAATCAGTAATCATTTTGCTTGGTCTGGGTGGTATATATTTATATGGGAACTGTATTGTGTTATTTTTTTCATTGACCTTGATATCAGATATCAAGGATGAGTTTCACATGAGTTTAGGTCAAATTTTGGAAGGACTTCCATTTGTACCCCCCCCCCCCCCCCAATTTACTTTTTAGCTAAATTAATGGTTAAAATGATATATCGGTAATAATTCAATATTTTACATTTTGTGAAGGAATTTTTTTTTTTTTAATCTACATTGGTTTTAATGGGTGGGGGGGGGGGGTACAAAAGGAAGTCCTACCCAAATTTCATACATGGGTTAACAAAAAGAGATGCAAATTTACTCTGATCTTGACATGGTGAGATAAAGAAAAAATGTACAATTTTGCATTTGTATACAATTACAATTTTCTTTTATTTTGATCCTGAAATATTTTTAATAGTATGAAAAAAAATAATTGAAATTTTACAATCAAATAATGATCTAATTCACGTGCATTAACAATAAAATTTAAATAAATTTATATGAAGCAAATTTATAGATTATATACATGTATGGATATCCTTTACTAAATTTTGAAAGTTGAATTAAATACATGTAATTGTTTCAGTTGGGTCATTGTGGCATCTTTTAAAGTATACTTTTGATACATCTCTTCAAGATATGCTAATCAAATGAGCTGGTATTAACCCAAGACTGTAATGAATAACGTTATTAAGAACCACTAGTTATGTTCTCAAGTTACCGCGGTCATAATGTGCTGGACATAGTGAATATAAGTAAAATAACTTTCTATATAACGCAACGGCAATGAGTCAAATATTATGAGTTAGGCCTATTTTATAAAAAGTTATTTTGAATAATACTTTAAAAAAAATTATATGAAATCCGGTTCATTCAAAAACTTATAATACTAGGTCTATAAATTGGCCTTCTGCCATCTACGGGACTTGCATAATAAATATTGAACTCCTTGTGTTTATAAGTAAAACCCGGATTTAATATCTAAATTATTCATAGAATTACCTGTTTGTTATTATTGACAAGAAATGGCACAGAACAGCCACTAAACACGATTAAAGCTCTAAAAAGTTCCGATGTTGTCTTACTCCTAAATGCCTCATGTTCGTTGGAAAAACTCAAATCGATATTTTTTGGATGTTCTTTGGCGAGTGGAAGTCCTTCAACTTTTGACTTTGATTTCTGTTCAGTGATAGTTTCTTCATTGTAATGAGTTGTCGTTGACGATTTTGATCTGAAAGCTCCTAACGAATCTGCATTAATTCTTATCCAATTTTTCTGCACTTGTTGAAATGATCTGCTACAAAATACCGCCATCACATTCTATAACTTGTTATGAATGAAGTTGTTCGTAATAATCAAAGGGAAATAACTCTGTTGTGTTTACGATTTTGTTTACATCAATGTTGTTCCAGTGGGTTTTATTTATTTTCATGCCAGATAAATATATTTTTTTAACACATTTATGCAATTAATATGTAAGCAATAAAATAAACATACAATTTTATTGGTTGAATACATTTATTCGTCAAAAGTTTTAAAGATATAATTAATGAAGAACAAATTTAACCTTTAGCGCACCTCAAGTGAAAGGCAATAAGGGGGGTGTGTGTAATTCTGATATTTGATTGGTTAAACCAGACACACCTCCGATATGTAGAACAATTTTTATGTAACTTCTAGTTTTAAACATGCTTTGTCAAGTTTTCAATCAAGATTTTGAAATTTCACTTTTAAAAACAATTTTCTATGTTAATTTATTACTATTTTATTTTGTTTTTACAAAATATTTATTAGTAATAAAAACGGACACCTGGCTGCTTCACTTGACCTGAAGTCTCCTGTTAGAAACCGTGACGTCATCAGTAAAATCGTGACGTAACTAATTGTGTGAATCACGTCATGTTAAATTTACTGACGGAATTTGGTAAAATATGGCAGTTCCATATTCTAAAGAAACCGATTTAGTCGAAGAATACTTTTCAGCTGCTCACGAGATAAATTCACTAGTTCATTATGCACGTGTACAAGCACATGAAGCTGATTTGAAAGCTAAACATGCAATGACTCTTGCCAATAGAGCAGTTTCTGAAGCCGAATCTGCTCAAGAAATCGCTGAGAGTTTAGCCAGCACATCAAATGCTATTGCAAAGATGGCGTATGGATTTGCTAATCAAAGTTCTCGAAGATTTGGTGGATTCAAAAAGGTTTCGAGACAATCAACAGATAGTGAATATACGGAGGAATTTGAAACTGACAAATCAAAACCTTTATTCGGAAACAGATATGACATGGAATCAAATTCTACAGTTTTTAATACTCCTGTTTCGCCAAATGAAAATTCGCCAAAATATACAGAATCGTTTCCGCTACCTGAGATCGAAGACGGGAAAGATCTACCGAAGGAATTCGATAGTTCACATTCACTTCCAATAATCATGGAGAATGCATATCAAGGTCCAAGAGAAAGCAAGCCAACACCTTGGTCGGAAAAGAAATCACTGAGGAAAATTCAAAGAAAATTAAAAGGCATGGAGATAGAAGGAAGTTCAGATGACACTCTGAAGGAAACAAAGTCCCAGAACGGCAGCAAAGAACGGTTGTTACAATCTGTCAGAATTAGTGCTCTTCCTGAACATTCACTGAGTGAAGAAAATGATTAGTACTATTTGTATTAAAGAGGACTAGATGGAATTCATGTATCTCTCAATTATAATAATAAATATACCATATTGCAACCATGATGCATAACGTCACAAAGACTTCATTGTTGCCTCACATCTACATGGATTTTTCAAGAATAGTTCTCAGTGAAGCACAGTGCTTAGGATAGCGTTTCGACATACTTGTAATGCTTTTAATGCAAAATGCAACGCTATAACTATTAATGTGATAAATCCTTATACAACGTTTTTTTCGTTGTTGAATTTATAAATAATAAAATACGGGTATTTGAACATAAAATTGCCAATTTTGTCTGTATGATAGCAGAAAATATAACTATGACAATCGGTAACCCATCCACTTCGAACCCTTATCGTCAATCTCTATCCTCCCTTCACTATGTCACTACATTCTTGGTGTAACCATGCAGGTTTACTTATAACACCTAACAATATAAAGAATGAAATAAACAAGATGATTGACACCTATATTGAGACATGTGATTCTCGACCTTAGACGCCACACTTGATATAATCACAAAATGAATGCTATTTAGGAATAAGGTTCTTGAAATCACTCTATTTTGTCTTAAAGCGCTACATCAATGTAGTTTCATTTGAAAAAAAAACTTTGTTACGCTTTTTATAGAACTCGTCTTCTCAAATGAAAAATTGCAAACACAACTTAGAATAAAACGATTTTAAATTAGCAGTTTTCTGGTCAGCATGCCTTATTACTAACTACATGTAGATTCATAAGCGAGGATGGTATTTCTTTTATCTGTTAGTCAGAAAATAGGACGTATTTATTATTGATTTTAGTCAAAAAAGAGGACTGTATTTCTAAAATTTAAAAAATAAAATCTGTCTGCATTTTTTGCACAGCAAATCTCATACTTTACAGTCCAAAAATAGTACGAAATCTTAGATATTTGGAAAAATACTATAACCACACCATTGGACATTTTCTCCTGTGTCCATCGATAGTCAACGGTTTTATAATTGGTGCCCCCATTATATTTGATGATGGAATTGGGTTTAACGTCCAAGTCAAGATTTTTTCACGTCCATCGAGACATTAACATCTACAGAAGTTAGAGAAGTTTTTACCTCAAGAATGCGCTCAGGACAATGTGCAAAGTGGGTTATTTAGTGTGCCACGCTGACCGTAACATGACACCAGTTTATAGATCTCCTCCAAATGTCCCCCTGACTTTCATTTCTAGATACCGAGTGCTTGACGAAAGAACAAACACTACCTATTTTCAAGTCTTGGTCAGACCCGGTTGGGTTCGAAACCCGACCTCTCACATACGAAGAAAGCACTCTATCAACTGAGCTACCGTAGATATCTATTATCTGTTTGTCTTGTCTTGTCTAGTGTTGTTAGGCTGTTTTCATCATAAACCTCTAATGTTTAACGATCTTATTATCACTCTCTAGTTACGTCTTTTCTTGGTAGCGTGAACAATTGCTAAGTGCCTGTTTCAGTTGCAAACTTCTTCTAAGCCAGATTGAACCAAACTCGACATTTCCCACGCGGTCTAATAGTCTTAATTTTAATTACACTAGCCAGTTTGAGCGCCATATTCTCCTATTATTATTATTATTATTATTATTATTATTATTATTTATTGTTGTTGTTGCTGTAATTCTAGCTTTTCAGGAGTTGGCGTCATTTATTCAGGAAAACTAAGCTTCATCACATGGTAATTCACGTTGGCATAGAACAAAGAGCAAGCGCCATTGTATATCAGACGATAAAATTATTGGTTAATCACTCCAAGCCAGGTGTAAAGCAATAAGCAGAAAACAGATTTTGCAACTTACTTCAATATTTTAAAGACGATATTGGTGATAATGGTTCTTATATTGTTGTCATTAAATATACATGTATAAGGCTAGCACTATAAGACTGAATAAGTCTAATGGCTCCTGAAGTCCAAAGAATGTCTGGTTACGCGTTGCGTGTCCATGATATTAAAAGTAAAATTATGCTTTCCAAAATAAATTGCTCACTCTTAAGGAGCTTTATCCTGGCATCGATTGAATTAGTCAATCCTCTGTCCTCCTAATGCCGAATATCAAACGAGGAAGGCGGACGCTCTACCACTAAGGCACCGAGTTGGTCAGGTTTCAACAGTGATAAAAACAAAGACATATATATATATATATATATATATATATATATATATATATATATATATATATATATATATATATTCTTAAATTTTTATTTCCAGTGTTATCCTGAACTTTATGACTACTACAATAACTGAACAGTTAATGATGAAAGCTTCTGAATTTACAGAGCTCGAGTAGCAGATTAGCCGTTTTCCCGCCTTCTAGTGAATAGTTTTCGTGTGGTAGTTGTAGATTAGTCTATTGTAATAGAAGGGGACAAAGCTATAAATGATCAAAAGCGTTGCAATTTATTTAATTAACTATTCCGTTCAATAAAGTTATGTTTAAAATAAAAATTTTATTGTAATCGTGACGGCTGTAGAACTAAATAATATCGTTATTGTTTTTTGTCTAAAAGCGAAAACGTATTTTAACACGAGTCGACTATGTACCTTTAAATCATTTTGTTTATTAATGGATAAACCCGCCTTGCTGAACACCAACGACTTTAAAAGTCAATAGCATTTGAAAATTTCGAAAATTTACCTATTATACTGTTATGTTATTATTTTTGGGTCTGTCTTAATTTTTTTCCAAAATAATAACCGAAAGGTGTAATTTGCAATTAAAGGAAATTGCATGTTGAAGCAGCATCAACAGTGTTACAGCTGTTTTTTCGACATACATTCGTATCAATAAATAATTGAATTGCAAAGTTATAATAAGCGTTTATGAAAGAAATCAGAAACAGGCAAATTGAAAAAGAATTTCGGTGGTCTAGTGGGCTAAATCGCACACTCAACGCGCTCACCTCCCAGATTCGAACCGCAACCGCACAAGATTCTAGTATGCGAGCGTTTTGCGAATTCTCTTGGCAAAGTCATGTGGTTTCTCTAGGCACACAGATGTTCTAAACAATTCCCAAACTGAATGTCTTGATACAAGTAAAAAAATCTTGATAGAGCGTAAAACACCATGAACTTTATTCCATTTCACTTCACTCTCAGTCAAACCTAAAAGTTATCTTTATGAGCAGACGACATTTTTGCACAAATAATCAAATATATCGCATATAACAAAATTTTGAATATTTCATTTTATAAAATTTCAAAATTTCGTATATAACACAATTTGTAAATAAATTTAAGCCCAAATATCGATTTACAGTTTCGTTGTCGTCGTGGTCGTCTTTGTTCTTGCTGTTGTTATTGTAATGCTGTTTGCATCGTATCAGCAATTTTCATCGTTTTGCGACGGGAGCAAGGTAATTGATCTGTAAGGTTCATTCTCAGAATAATTTAGTGTCTGCATGCTGTTAACGAGTGTGTATTATTGTCTGCCTTGTGCTAGTGCGAACTCAGGGCGACTTTTTTGTCAGGGTGCTAGCTTACCTAGTCAGTATGCTGCAGACATTATTTTGTCACCAGGCGAATCAGTCGACACTGTCTCCAAAATGGTTCAATTTTTCTAACATGGATTAAATGATAAACTTATTTCTAATTTTGTGAAGTAAAGATAAGATGTTTTGTAGTAGAGAACATATATAGTGACATTTTATTTCAAAAACAGGTTTATATAGATCGGTAAAGTTAGCTACTTGTAACTGGTTACTTGTATAGAAAAAGTTAGCTACTAGTAGCCAGTTACTTGTGGAGGATAAGTTAGCTCCTACTAACCAGTTACTTGTGGAGGAAAAGTTACCTACTAGTAGCAAGTCACTTGTGGAGGATAAATTAACTACTAGTAGCCAGTTACTTGTGGAGGAAAAGTAAGCTGCTTGTAGCCAGTTACTTGTGTGAAAGAAAAGTTAGCAGTAGCCAGTTACTTGTGGAGGAAAAGTAAGCTGCTTGTAGCCAGTTACTTGTGTGAAAGAAAAGTTAGCAGTAGCCAGTTACTTGTGGAGGAAAAGTTAGCTACTAGTAGCCATTTACTTGTGGAGGAAAAGTTAGCTGCTAGTAGCCAGTTACTTGTGGGTGAAAAGTTAACTACTAGTAGCCAGTTACTTGTAGAGGAAAAATGAGCTACTAGTAGCCAGTTACTTGTGGAGGAAAAGTTAGCCTCTAGTAGCCAGTTACTTGTAGAGAAAAAATTAGCTACTAGTAGCCAGTTACTTGTGGAGGAAAAGTTAGCTGCTAGTAGCCAGTAACTTGTGGAGGAAAAGTTAGCAGTAGCCAGTTACTTGTGGAGGAAAAGTTAGCCACTAGTAGCCATTTACTTGTGGAGGAAAAGTTAGCTGCTTGTAGCCAGTAACTTGTGGAGGAAAAGTTAGCAGTAGCCAGTTACTTGTGGAGGAAAAGTTAGCCACTAGTAGCCATTTACTTGTGGAGGAAAAGTTAGCTGCTAGTAGCCAGTAACTTGTGGAGGAAAAGTTAGCAGTAGCCAGTAACTTGTGGAGGAAAAGTTAGCAGTAGCCAGTTACTTGTGGAGGAAAAGTTAGCCACTAGTAGCCATTTACTTTTAGAGGAAAAGTTAGCTGCTTGTAGCCAGTAACTTGTGGAGGAAAAGTTAGCAGTAGCCAGTTACTTGTGGAGGAAAAGTTAGCCACTAGTAGCCAGTTACTTGTAGAGAAAAAGTTAGCTGCTTGTAGCCAGTAACTTGTGGAGGAAAAGTTAGCAGTAGCCAGTTACTTGTGGAGGAAAAGTTAGCCACTAGTAGCCATTTACTTGTGGAGGAAAAGTTAGCTGCTTGTAGCCAGTAACTTGTGGAGGAAAAGTTAGCAGTAGCCAGTTACTTGTGGAGGAAAAGTTAGCCACTAGTAGCCATTTACTTGTGGAGGAAAAGTTAGCTGCTTGTAGCCAGTAACTTGTGGAGGAAAAGTTAGCAGTAGCCAGTTACTTGTGGAGGAAAAGTTAGCCACTAGTAGCCAGTTACTTGTAGAGAAAAAGTTAGCTGCTTGTAGCCAGTAACTTGTGGAGGAAAAGTTAGCAGTAGCCAGTTACTTGTGGAGGAAAAGTTAGCCACTAGTAGCCATTTACTTGTGGAGGAAAAGTTAGCTGCTTGTAGCCAGTAACTTGTGGAGGAAAAGTTAGCAGTAGCCAGTTACTTGTGGAGGAAAAGTTAGCCACTAGTAGCCAGTTACTTGTAGAGAAAAAGTTAGCTACTAGTAGCAAGCCACTTGTGGAGGAAAAGATAGCTGCTAGTAGCCATTTACTTAAACGATTAAAAAGACTATACAAGCACATATTTCGAGTTAGCATTTATTACAACATCATGCCTGTGTTTTGCTGCTGTTTGTGGTAGTTGTGTCATATACCATTTTTAAATTTAATCATTAAATACATTCAACAATTATTGTCATATACCATTTTTGAATGTATTTTATTATTCAATTCAATTAATATTATTAATTAAAATAATATTTACAGACCAAATGAAGACAACCCAGTTTTTTTTTTTTTTTTTTTTTTTTTTTTTTTTTTTTTTTTTTTTTTTACAAAAAAATAGATAACTTTTTGAATAGTTCAAACAGGAAAGTAAAAATTATTTGCGGGAATTTCAACTTAGTGCAAGATTTTAATTTAGATACAAGTGGATATAAAAAGTTAAACAATCCGAAAGCCAGAGATTTTTACAAATTAAAGAAACACATGATTTAATAGACCCTTTTCGTACTCTCAACCCAAAGTTAAAACGTTACACCTGGCGCAGGAAAAACACAGTTAAACAATCACGGCTAGATTTCTTTTTACTAAGCGAAAGCTTTCTACCCAAGTTCATTGTGTTCTTATAGAACCTGGGTATAGGTCGGATCATTCTCTGCTTATTTTGAAATTTAAATTAAATGATTTTATCAAAGGCAGGGGATTATGGAAATTTAACTCTAGCTTATTAAATTACCCAGAGTATGTAAAACAAATTAAAAAATGTATACTTAAAGTAAAACAACAATACGCGCTCCCTGTATACACATTTTTTTCATGAACCGGTGTTTATATTGATTATAGTGAAAAAGATTAATTTTTCTTTTGCAATTCTAGTCAATATAGGATTCTTTATCGATGCGATAGAGAAAACCAGGTTACCATAATAATAATACTAGTAATAATAATAATAATAAAACCCCCAAAGAATCGTGTGTTTGGCAAGAAGTTGACAAGAGCTGATGTGAGTCGAAAATCCAACGTCTTAATATAACAATCTTCGAATTTATCTGTTGTCTATTAAAATACAGATAATATGGAGACATGATTTTATGATCTTAGGAACCAAAACATAGCCCATAGGTGCTTGGTGTGTCCTTAAAATTGCATCCGACCAAGTCGTTTCGTTTCATCGTTCCGCATTTAGACCTATTTGTAGAGATGTAAGACTCAAACCGACTTCTTTTTCTTATAAAAACATATTTTTAAATAACAAACAAGAAAGATGTCTCAAAAATCTAATAAGTTATAATAAAAAAAAATAAACCCCAATTTAACAACCATTTCTTAACTATGATTTTCCTAAATTTAAATCTGACATTCGTTGTCAATATCTTTTGGAAAAACGAAAAAGTTTTTGTGCAAATTAAATTCAGATATTATGTTGCTTAGACTGATCTTCAAAATGACACCTCAAATTCCTGAATAGATAAACAATTTAAAAATAAGATTTACAATTGGCTAGATTATTTAAAAGAACAGACACCTAAATCTTATTTAAACATTTCTTGACTGTTAGATAAATTGTTTTTATACCGGTAAAGATTGAAGTAAATCAATGGCATTTTACGCCCTAGTCAACACTTGCATAACGACGCTAAATTCTGGAATAGTAGAGAGAAACCAGAGTACCTGAAGAAAGCCACCGACCTACGGTAAGCGAGCTGAAAAAAACTCTTACACAAGATCTGCCCTATTGGGGTTCGAACCTAGAATGAAAATTTCAAAACAAGAAATTGTATACTCCTGCAATTTCCATGAGGTAACTAAATTAATAGTAATAGATCGGTTTAAAAAACGTAAACACAGTTGAGCAGAATAACGATGTAAAGATTCTTTTACAGATAAAAAAAACGACCCATTCCAAAAACAAAAAGAAAAAACACTTACTTTCAGCAATGGAACTGACACACATTCTCACAATAGAATTTGCCCGAGTTGATTGTGAAAGAAGTTTTAATCCGTGGCGCAAGCATGTTTGTATTTGAGTCGGCACTAAGGCAAATTCATCAGATCATAAACATATATGTATAAGTGTTATATACATGTATAAGTTTAGTTTGCTACCAATAATCATTGACTAAAAAATGATTAATGACGAACAAATGATCACGGATGAACAAATGACCACTGGCGAACAAATGACCACTGACGAACAAATGACAACTGATAAACGAATGACCAATGATGAACAAATAACACTTACGATCAAATATAACTAACAAATAACCACTGTCAATTAATTAACCACTGATGAACAAATGTCCACTGATGAACAAAGACTACTCACTGATAAACAAATAAAAACTGATGAACAAAAGACCATTTATGAATAAATACTACTCACTAATGAAAAAAGGACCATTAATGAACAAATAACAACTGATGAACAAAAGACCACTCGCGAACAAATAACCATTGACGAACAAATAACCACCGATGAACAAATAGCCACTGACGAACAAATATGACGAACAAATAACCACTGACGAACAAATAACCACTGATTAACAAATAACCACTGATTAACAAATAACCACTATGAACAAATGACCAATCACGAACAAATAACATTGAAAAACAAATAACCACGTATGAACAAATAACCATTCACGAACAAATAACACTGATGAACAAATAACCAATGACAAACAAATAACCACTGATGAACAAATAACCACTGATGAACAAATAACCATTGATGAACAAATGACTTCTCACGAACAAATAACACTGAAGAACAAATAACCACTGATGAACAAAGACCACTTACTGATGAACAAAGACAACTTATTGATGAATAAATGACCACTGATGAACAAACAACCACTAAGGAACAAAGAAGACTCACTGATGAACAAATGACAACTGACGAACACTTCCCACTGACGAACAATGACTACTCAATGATGAACAAATGACAGCTGACGAACAAATGACCACTGATGAACAAAGACTACCTACTGATGAACAAATGACCACTGATGAACTAATAACCACTGATGAACAAGTGATCACTGATGAAAAAAGACTACTCACTGATAAACAAATAACCACGTATGAACAAATAACCACTGATGAACAAATAACCACTCACGAACAAATAATCACTGTCGATCAAATATGACGAACAAAAAACCACCGACAAACAAATAACAACTGATGAACAAATGACCACTGATGAACAAAGGCTACTCACTGAAACAACTAAGGAACAAAAAACCACTCACGAACAAATAACCACTAAGGAAGAAAAAACCGCTGTTGATGACGAACAAATAACCACTGACGAATAAATAACCACTAATGAACAAAGACTACTCACTGGTGAACAAAGACTACTTACTGATGAACAAAGACTACTCACTGACGAACAAACGACCACTGACGTTCAAATAACCACTGACGAACACATTGTCACTGATAAACAAATGACCATCTACTGATGAACAAATGACACTGACGAACAAATAACCACTGACGAGCAAATAACCACTGATGAAAAAATATCAACTGACGAACAAATAACCACTGACGATAAAAAAACACCGATGAAAAAATATCAACTGACGAACAAATATGACGATCAAATAACCACTGACGGTTAAATAACCACTGATGAACAAATATGACGAACGAATAATCACTAACAATGAAATAAATCATGCATGTCTGAAAAACACGCGACAGTTTATTTCTGCAGTAATTACTATTATTTATTTATTTGTTTATTTATTTTTAGTTTGTTAAGTTTTTTTTATAATTTAAAAAAGCAAAATCGTTTAAATTGATCTTCAAAGTTATTTGATTCCTTACACATTTATAAGTAAAAACATCAACTACACTAAAAACTTGATTTTTATTATTAAAATTTAAAGTAAAACATTTAATAAAATCAAAAATTACTGATCCAGCGTTCAGCACGAGTTGTTCCCCTTATAACTATCACCTCTCACACAATTAGGAATTACATCGTTTTCTGTTTTCAAACTAGAGTTCTTGACCTCGCAAAACTTTCAAATTCAAATATTTTGATATTTTGGAAGATAAATAAATTTCTACCAACATTTCAAGGCTGAAGCGAAATAAGGCGGTCCACCTTTCAACACCAGTTGTATCAAAAATCCGGGGTTTTGATAAAGAATTTGTTTTGACCCCCACACAAAGCCGTTAGGCATAAAGTGTGTTACATTCTGAGGGAATTCAGACTAAAGAAAAACAAGACCTAGATCAATTTTTTTAAAAATATTTTACATAAGAGCAAGATAAAAAAGAAACATTATCTTAATTGTAAACCTTGGCTTTAGCAGTCAATGTGTTGTAGAGACCGATGCGATAAGTGCTATATAACGCCACATAGCGGTGTTGCCGCGTAACGCGCCCGACACGTCTATGCGGGGAAGTTCAACGCATAAAGAGGTCGACCACGTTTATGCGGCACCTTTCAACAAATAAAGATGACGATGCTTATATGCGGCGCAAGGGTGCCTTTTGCCGCATAAAAGCGTCCCCTTTATGCGTTGAAATTACCCTCATAGACGATTTGTAACACGTTTATGTGGCAACAACATGTGGCTACCAAGAGCAGTAATGGGGAAAGTTATGCTTTTGGCCATGAAAACAATAGGAACTCCACGACTTCCATAATCTTACAGACTCCTCACCTGTTAAAGATTGCATGTCACGACAAACATAATGCCCTATTTTTTATCGCTGTTTACAACAATCGAATGGGGACCAATTTTAAACGAAAGGGTGTCTATTTTCAGATCCGACGTCTGACTTTCAAGAGAGAACTAGTTGTTTCATTCATTATTCAACTTTAGTTGCCAAGTTACTTGCAATGTAATTGATTAACTTTTTCAATCAAAGCGGAGATTTCTGGTTTATTTCCGGCTTTCTGGTTAAAAAAATTAACACATGGACGTGCTTTAACAATAATTTATTTAGAATGGCTTTCCTGAATTGTTAAAATAAGATGTTAAAACGATTAATAGAAATACATGACCTCTTGTAAACCAAACTGTTTTAATATTTGAAATTCTAATTATTAATTAAAGGATTCAGACTTAATTCGTACCATCGGGTTATTTTATTTATTTATTTTTTTTTTTTTTTTTATTTTTTTTTTTTTTTTTTTGTCATACACTATCAGTGTCAAAAATTTGTTCTTATTAAAACGTGCCTGATGTTCAATAAACTTAATAAAATACCAACATACAACAGAGTAAAAACTTTGAAAACTAGTCAATTCAGCCATTAACGTAAAGGAAGTGTGGCCAAGTGCTCTAGAATGGTAATACCTCCTGTCTAGCTAGCTACACCCGTCACTCGCAAAATCAAATTTTCGAATGGAAAGAACATGGAAGTAAAATATATCCAGTACAAGATTAGATACAGTGACTTGATACTTGTCATCTATAATTTGATAACGGCCATAAAACTTTTTAAAGGCCTTGATTAGCCTAAGCTTGCAATATTCCTAAGTCAACAATTTAATTGTAAGCAGATTGCCTAGTTGTAGAAACTCCCCATAGTAGCACCAAATTCTTCGATACCGTATCAACTATGAAACATATACACCAAACGCAGGATAAAAAAGAATATTACAGCACAGAAACGGAATATTGACAAGAGAAATATTTCCGTCCTCACGTTTGTGTATAGCTTTACATGTAACTTTTCCTAAGTGTCAAAATTGAGGTGTAAGTCCAAATATGAAGCAGAACATAAAGAATCTGTCGTATCTTAAATTTCAAGCCTCTAGGATAGATGACATTTACATATTCTTCAAATTTAGAGACAGAACGTCACCTACATGGAGTTGAATAATATGTCGACGGTCTTCCATATTTGAGAAGGTTATGCAAAAGTTCTGATTCATATGAATAAAAAAAAATCAGCAAGCAAAGGAGCGCAATTTGTGCCAATTTGTGCCAATTGGTATACCGATTGTGTGTTGGAAATTATTTTGCCAAACACATAAAATCTATCAAAAAATAATATTTTGTTTATGTTTGGGACCGGCTCAGACTGACCGCTACTAACAGGTGACCGCTCTTCAGATGTAACCACCATTTCATGTGTTACTGATGCAAATTAAGGGACATAACTAATAACTGGACCTCAAAATATTGACCTGTCTATAAAGGTCACCTGTGCAACGAATGCCACTTTTAGCCAATCTCAAAAGTGGCCTTTGTAGACAGGTTTTAATGTATTTAAGTATATTTGCAGTCTGTTGTGCACTAGATACATGTATTTATATCTAGGTTTACCGCTGTTGAAAAAGCATGACACGTTAATTATTTTTGTAGACTTTTTTATGTAAATTTAGAACGAAGGATGATGTTGTAAAAAGTTTTTTATACACTTTAAGTAGTTCATAAGTTTGTCGAGCTTGAAGTGCAAGCTGATGCTTATTATTCTGTATTTCAATGGAAATAACATGGCAAATCTAGACAATTTTGGTGTCAGATACAAGGTCATTCACGACGATTAAAATACAGATTTTTGACCAGTCATCGACATGATATGTTATAGTGAAAATCTGACGTATAAAAGGATTGACACACCATCGACACGAATTAAATAGTTTTTGGTGGATTTGTAAGCGGTAACATAATTCACTTAGACGAGAAATAAATATGCTAATTTGCTTTTTTCGATTAATGTGTTTCCATACAAGAAATAAGTCATCTAAACTATCGAATAAACGTTGCCATAATTTTGGATAGTTAAAGTAAGTTTAAAATAATCTAACTGAAATCTTGTTTATCCGGGAAGAATTTTAAAAACCAAGTAGTGAAAAACAAAATCAATGGAGGGTTTAATTAAAGGGACTAGTTCGGACGAAAACAGAATTAACACGTTGCGAGTTACGTTCCTTTTCGGGCCGTGTACCGGTCACCAGGAGTAAGCGATGTTTAGTTGATATTTATAATAAAAATAATCGCACAAATTATCACCAACCTCAAGATAATACAAAATAGAATATATCCTATGTGGCAAATTGATAAATACTGACAAAATAAGCATGAATAGAGTCTGAAAGTTTGATTAATTTTTTTGTCATTTTAACCATTTTTGTTTTTTCTCAAAAAGGCAAAAAAAATTGCATCTTCGTAATTTTCTTCCCCTTACATAGCTTTCTGGAATTTATGCCCATATTTTAACAGTCAGTGTTATATAAGACGAATTCAATTAACCAATATAATCTTTGTCATCGCTCTTATCACTCAGAGATAATATGATCATAAGAGTCTGAAATATTTAACAAAAACACGAAATTTTACAATTTATAGTTCAGTGTTTTTGCTACACTTTTTTCAAAAAAGAAAAACGAGTAGTCCTTTTTGTAAATGAAACATTAGGTCAGTTTTTGGATGCCTGTGGAAACCAGATCACCCAAGAAAAGCATTTACATTTAACCTGCAGACAAGCATATTTTATCAAACAAGGATCTGTTCGAATTTACACCAAAACTTTGAGAGGCTGTCGTCAGTAAGCGTAGTTTGAGATCACTTGAACATCGACCCTCGATAGTATATGGACTGCCAGTATATTTAAAGATAATGACTCTTTAGCAGGTTGAACACTGCTTTTTATAAATTAAAAAAATGAATATAGTTGTTTAAAAAAAGTAATTTCACGTTTTTTTTTTGTAACATGTATACACATGTGTTTTTATTCTGTAATAAAACAACATTACTAAGGACAACAAATACATTTCAGAAAAACACATTATAGATGGGATACCTTAAAAATATTACAGTAACTATAATCAAAACCCATTAAGTCTGGTGCCATTTTTAATTAAAAAATTACACTTTAAGTCAAGTTAAAAAGAGAAATTTCCCTTATCATTAGAAAATCTTTTTCAATATAATTGCAAAATTTTGTTTTTCAAAAGCAGACTTTTTTGGACATATTTATATAAGGGATTACAATTTTTAGCAATTGCGTAAAAAGTTCTTTATAAAGGAAAAAATTTAATCAAAATTTTACATAAATGTAATATTTTAAAACCATATACTTTTTTCTTAATTCAAATGTAGTTCAATGAAACCCAATTTAAAAATGGTGTAACGAAAGTAAGCTTTTATACAAATTGCAGCTTCAAACTTTAAAGTCTAGATCAATTTTGTGTTAAAAACTTCAACTATTGCAGAGTTTTTTTAAAAAAAAAATTTAAAACTATAAACTCATCAAAAAAAAAAGTTTTTGCCTTTTGTTGAAATCTTAAATTAAGTACGTTTTTATCTTGATTAATTTATGTTACTTTACCTCCATGTAAAGAAAAATTTGAAAATGTAAAGAAGTCAATTTTGCTATATATTCGAAAAGAATATGTTCAAAATAATGAATAATAAATAGAAGAAAACAGAATTGACTGAGGGCCTTTTTTGGAGTAAAGAAGTTTAAAAAATTAGTAATTTTATAATTGCTTTCGTCACGTTTAGAATTACGTTTTACCTAAGATATTCGTTTCTATGGACATAAAAATCAATTGGCAGTGCAATTAAAGTATTTTTTTATTCAAATATAATTTTTAAAGATTAGATAACTTGAAGAAAAAAGTTGTATACATTAGGTGTAAATTATACTCACTAAATAAAATTTGTAAAAAAAGATAACTAAGAATGCTATTCAACATTTTGAACAACTAAGCCCATAAGTTTTAAATATACAACAAATACCTGCTAAATGTTTGATGTGCCATATATGCACATTTCGGAAAGTCTTTCCTCATCAGTGACACTATGGGGTGAAAAGTTTGGTAGATAAAAATAAGCCAAAACAGTTAAAGAAACGATGAATCTTAAGTTCCAAAATTATATGGATCCAAATTATTAAAATTAACTATATGTATTATAATATATACATCTATATTAACTGTTTTATAAACAATGATTTCTGCCAAATCAACGATCGTTGAACAATCACGAAGTTTAATGTTGAAGAAAAAAAAAATTATCATTCAAAATTTAAAATATTAAAAAATACTGTAAAAAGGTTTCATTTTCAAACCCCTTGTGTGTTGCTTTGGAAATTTTTGTCTGTTTTTGCATTGTTTTTTAAGAAATTGAATTTCTGGTGTTCTAATTATTGAAAAAATATGTAATAGCAGTTTACAGTTAAAAACATGTTAAATATTATATTCTTTATTATTATATTATAATATATATATATATATATATATATATATATATATATATATATATATATATATATATATATATATATATATATATATATATATATATTATATTATAAAATATTTTATTCTTAGTGTATATGGTATATAATATAATAAGCTTAATATATAATAAGTTAATTAATACAATTTACAACATTAAGAGTTGATACTTTGAGTCAAGTCTTTCTATATTAATCATTACATATAAATGGCCAAAGTTTCAAAATGATTTCTTAACCAAGATTTTTTTTAACTAAAATTAAGACACATTGTAAATTTGAATTATAGATAATGCTAACTTTTAAGATATTCAAAAACTAAAGGAGTCATTTGGAACATCACTTTAAGCTCATAACATTTGTATTAATGCTTATCCGTTGTTCAAAGAAGATTTTTTTATTTCGCCTGTTATAATTTAAGGAAATTCTTAGTTATTCAAATATGTATTTGGTGTTTTTTCTCAGTGAAATATTAAGTTTACTATGATAAATATATTCGTGGTAGTGCATTAAAAATATAATTTTTATGTATTGGCTTCTTGCGCGTTAGACAATGTGAGAATAAAACGTTAAAGATGTTAAAAAAAAATATCAAACAAACAATATATCGATACAGCAAACAAAGTAGACAAAAACAAAAAATTAAACATTTTAATTCGTTTGAAAGTGAAAGTTTTGAAAATATTCATTAAAAGGTTCAAGAATTAGAGAATTTGTAAAAAAAAAAAAAAAAAGAAAAAAAAGATTATAAATTATTGTAAAATATATTTGATGAAAAGCTTGCATTTTTTTAGAAAAAAATAATTCGAAATTTATTGTTATAAGAAGCATATTTTCTAAATTATTTATAAGTAAAATCTAAAATCAAATTCAGCAAATGAGTCATTATTTTGAATTGATTTATAGAATCTTTTTTCGAAATCTGTCGATAATTCTAAAAGTGTTTATATAATACTAATGCATTCAAACAATTTTGAACTGACGTCCTTTTTAATATAAAAATATCAAACGATGCTGTCACCTTGCATTTACCTTTTTTTTAAAAAAAAAAAAAAAAATAGAATGTTTAGACTACAATTCTGATTTGCTTACAATTATGTCGTATGGAATAAAAAAATTGAATTTGCTTTTTTAGATTCGAATAAAAGAAAAAAAATTTTACCATATTATCTACATATATGTTTTTAAATCTAGTTTAAAAACAAATCTTGTAAAATTTAAACATATGCACTATTATGCAGTCTCAATTACTTTAGAAAGTGTTTTGATAGTTTTAAAATCCGGTCTATAAACTTTTTTTTTATTTTGTCAAGTTCAAGTTCACATTATTCGCTCAACACCACCGCAGGTGGTACATGAGGTAGAAGATAATACAATATGTACATTATGCGGCATAAACAAAAGAACGTGTTACATTAAATTAAATACAATATAAACACAATATACAACTGTTTGAATTTCTTATACGATAGTGAAAAGCTTATTAAAGTAGAGCATATCAAACATGTATTAAGATTTAAATATAGGAAATATTTCAGGTATAATAACTAGGTAGTATCTTAATAAACAAACATAATCTATGTAACACATCATACTTGTGAGAGTTAAATAAATAAAAATTTTAGAGTATTGGTTTTTAAATGTCGAACTTTTCTCAAAATATTTATTTTATCTTTTTTTCTTCTTTAAGCACATGAAAAAAATCCTACAAATACATTATATTGCCACTAAAACGCATATGGTATTTTCGAGGTTTACAAAGTTCGATATATAATCATTTCTTTCTCATTATTAGAACATTGACATATAAATATATAACATATATTTTCGTGTGCCATATGTGCACATTTCGGAAAATCATTCCATATCAGTGACACTAGGGGCCAAAAAAGTTTGACAGATAAAAACATGAACAATAAAGTTGAAAAAAAATATATTTAAAGTTCCAAAACTATATCAATCCAAATCCACCTAAGGAATGCTTTTCATGAGGGAACAAACCTTGGTTTTAAATAAATTTTAAAAATTAAGACGGATGAAAATTTTGCTAAATTTTGATAAACATTTAAATTAGAATTTACCCTCTAGATGTGTATCTCCAAAAGGGTTATATAGGAACTTTAAAGGTCAATGCTGTCACAAACAAAAAAAAACTGAATCATTTAGTTCTTTAAATAGAATACATACTTTAACAGAATAACGAATAACATATTATTAAAAAATAACCTGAAATTACTAGTATTGCAAATCAGGCAAAAACTAAATATGTTACGATAGAGGTGGTCAAATAAATGTAATTCCATTTAAATTTGATTTATTTTTCATACCACTCAAGGTTAAACAACAGGTACACATAAGAATATATATGAGGAGGTCAATCATGAACATATGTAATTAAACAAAATTAACAATATTAACACTAAATGACTAAACATTTATAATAATAATAATAATAATAATAACAACAATAATAAGTTTAAAATAATAATAATAATAATCATATAATAATGATAATTATAATTAAAGCATTTATATGAAATAATAATAATAATAATAATAATAATGCATTTATAACAATAAATAAACGTTTCAATTTTAATTTTTTTTATTTCAAAAAAATATTTATTTCCATATGAATAATTAATTATAAGAACTGAAAAAATTGATTTAAGGATATCTTTTTTTCTTTTTCTGCGGTTTTCACTCTTTGTATTTTTAGGGGGCTATGATTACCGATTGTGAATTTCGGTACGTGCTCTACTTTTATTTAATTTTTTTTTTCGTTAACTGCCTAACTAAATTTAAACATTTTCAACACTGTTTTACTTTGTTTAATGATCCGGTTTTCATTTTATTTCAACTTTATTGCTTTATCATTTCGAAATAAAAAAAATGAACAGCCAACATATAATATATTTGAAGTTGAATATTCTATCCTGAAATCAGATTGTGCCATAAAAATAAGGCCATAACAAAACATACTTATAAATAAATAAATGAATACATTTTTTGAAATAACATGAATTTTTAAATAAACAAATAAATGAAAACTTCTTCATGGTTATTTTTCTACAGTTGTCTGTAATGTCAACATTAGCTATGAAAATTATTTTCATTACATCATCTAGTCAATCATTTGGTAAATTCCTTGTTAAAATGCACTCGAAAGCTTTTAAAATAAGGTAACATAGTTTTGAAAATGAATTTTTCCACACAATGTTTTTTCGTTTAAAAATCAATAACAGATGCATATCTCTAGATGAGTTATTTTTTCCCCTAAAATGTTTCATTTTTTTCTTTTAAACTCTATTTAACTTTTGGTCTTCATAGCTAGTAAAATTGTTAAGATTTCGTAAAACCACTTATCTCAAATTTTTTTCTAGTACAATTTCAATTCTTCCAATTCCAAAATTGTTATATCATCCAATGTTTATGTATTGCAAATCTTTAAGTTAATTTTATCACTCTAATTAATAAGGTTAATTTATTTTTCTTGATAAATCCGTTTTAGCTCTTTTACTTGTAAAAGTTTTATTTTTAGTATAAGGTATGGTATCCGAACAGTTTTATCTGCATTGATTTAACCAGCTATACTTAGGTAATCAAACTCGAACAATCCTAAAACTCGTATTATATTTACATATGGTGATAAAGCTTTAAGCATATCAGCTGACTACTAGTCAAACACCGATCCTAGGTTTCCTTATTTGAGATTTGGAAGGTGGCAAAATACTGGTTTTCTTCTGCTTTTATCTTTTCCACTAACCGTTTGTTAAAAAAACAGACCGCTCTCTTAAAAATATACTGACATTCCGTAAACCGAAAAACATAAATAAACGGATTCACAGTACTGTTTATTCCAAGTATAACGGCCTCTATTGCCCGACCTTTGCCAAGCAAATCAAAACCTGCTGTTTGCATCATCTTTAGCAGCAAAAGTGGAGAGTAACACACCAAAACGGATCCAATAATGGCAAGAACTTTCATTCCATGATTCACTGAAAATCTGAAAGAAAGGCAGTTGTTTTTTGTTTCATTTGACTGCAATGCTGCTGGAGTAGGCATAGATCTCATTGATATAAAAATAGAGAGATAACATCCAATTATTGTAATATAGCAACATAGAAATACAAACGTGTCTTCAAGAGGAAACAATGACTCTGAGTTTTTATTCGACCTACAGACATCAATTTCATAAAGTTTTGCTTGCAAGGCACTATAGCAAATTGAAGTAATCCATACGAGAATGCAAGATATTACAACTTTTTTTCTTGTAACAAATACTTGATATCTAATGGCGAACCTTTGACTTGCACACCTGTCAATAGCCAATAGTGTCACTGTCCACAGAGTTGGATAAAATAATGTTTTAATCACGAAAATACAAAACATACATAAATCAATTTTTGTATTGTTAGAAAAATTTGACAGGATAGTTATACCAGATAAAATATATAAAAAACCTGTAATCATGTCTGTTAAAGCTAAATTGAGGATGAAAATTCGTATCTGAACAGCCATGTATTTACATTGTAACAAAACTAAAATTGAACAAAAGTTAACGACAGCCAGAACCAATCCTGCTAGCAGCATATAATTCCCATTCAAAATGTAATAAAATTCTTCAACATTACCAAAAGTGTCGTTCAGTTTAGTTGTATTTGTCGATGTATTCATTTTGATTTTTTTTAAATTCAAAGATAATTCATAAATGTTTAACAACTACATAACAAAACGGCAAACATCAATCACATATCAAAATTTAGTTGACATTCTGTCTAACATTAAGACCCTTTGCTGTCAGATTGAATGAATAACTAACTAGTTGCCATCAGAAATAAAGCCATAGTTTTTAAGGAAGCTTTCACAGCTTGTTTTTCTGTGAAGAACTCCGCCTCTGTGCCGACTATTCTCCAATACGCTAAAGATACACAATAGAATGTATTGCTATTGGAGAATAGACAATTATGATCTATTATTTCTTTTTTATATATTGCCAATAAAATAAAAAAGAGAAGATTAAGTGTCTATTTAATAAGACAATAATATTTAACAAAATAACTGTTTGCTGTGCTATCTGGGCACATTTAGGAAATTCATTCCTTATCAGTTGAAAGATACAGTTATTAATCCAAACATTAGAAAATTAATTAATCCAAAGATCCAAAAATATATGAATCCAAATCAAGGTAAGGGATGCTTTGCATGAGAAAACAACCCTTAGTTTTAAATAAACTTATATTAAAATAATAATTATAAAATTTTAGAAATTTCTTTACTGGCCATGTTACACGAAAATATAATTATTTGGTGACGTTTTTATTGGCAATTAGGCAATTGACGACATTTTACTGACCAAGTTAACTCATATATATATATATATATATATATATATATATATATATATATATATATGTATATATATATATATATATATATATATATATATATATATATATATATATATATATATATATATGTATATATATATATATATATATATATATATATATATATATATATATATATGAGTGTGTGCATAAGGCATTATTAATTAAAACTTTTGTGTTTATGATTACGTATTATTTTTATGATAATACATTCAAGCAAGACAATCTATTCTGAGAATATAAGTAAAGCACAAAAATACCTTTTGTACGATCGCCAACAATTGTAGAATAGGATTGATAAAAATGATATAAGTATTACCATTATAATTAGAATATAGAAATATTGTAACCATTAAAATTCTTGCAGGTTTAGTAAGTTACTGCAGTCCACTCTTTACTTTAGGTATAAAATATGAAAATCAATGTTTAGTTCAATAATTAACAAAAATTGCAACTTTGAACTGTTGTCAAACTAGCGATATACTTCAGTAATCCTTAATATTAAAACATTATATACTGGTGCATTACCAAATTAGCTTGTATTTTTCTTTTAAAATTAATATATTGATCACCTGTGTAAAAAAATTATTATTTATTTATCAATCTGCTGAAATGTAACAGCAACTTTGTGTAGTTTTGAATGGTTACTAAGATTTTATTATAGAATTTTTTTTATACAATTTTATATGTTTCAATTCTTTTGCAAATAAAATGTATGGAATGTTATTTGTAATATAATGCATTACTTTGGTAGGACATTGTAATATTCATTACTTTCCAAAATACATGCAATTTTAATTCTAATATAATGCTAGTTTGGCCAAAGTATAAAAATACAACGTATTCGACCCATGTCTAATTTGTAGTAATCAAATTCAAAATCAAAAACAAGCAAAATTAAGTTGCAATTGAATTGTTAAAATGTACACTATTGAAAGCATTGAAAATATGTAATATTTCCATAGAATAGAACAGTACCTACGTTTACATTCCCCAGTACTCTCATTCCAAAGTTCGATACATTTATATTATGTTCGGATATTAAATGTTTTTAGTTGAAGACATCAATGCGTGTAATATAAATTTCAACAGGCCCTGTAATGTTTGACATAAGGGACATAAGGTCGTAAAGTTAACCGTTATATGTCAAACTGTATCGTACAACGTAGTGTTTTCTAAAGTCAATGGAAAGACACAAATCGAAAGTAAATCCATGTATGAATATTATAACTAACTTAAATGATATTTTCTATAATTTTATTTGGAATGATAAAACTGACAAGATTAAAAGGGAATTTTAATTCAGACTTAGGTAAACAGGGGTCTAAAAATGATACATAAAGAATATTTTATATTGGCACTCAAAACAACTTGGATACGGAAAATGATCACACAGAACTCACATTGTGTTAGATTTTTTTTCAGGATAAATGAAAAAACAGAAAAGATGGTTTATAACGGATCAGAAATTATACAACAACTAAACAATATATTTCTAACCAATTTGGAAAGATGAATTAGAAGCCCTGTTTCAAGTTTAACAACACACAATAGTAAAACATTGGTCAGATTTTCAAAGTTTACCTCTATGGCACAATAAGCTTTTTATGATAAATAACAAAGAACTACACTTTAAGGATTTTACTTAAAAAACGAGTCTTATTTATCTATGATCTTTTGGATGATGACGCAAACTTCCTAACATTTTTGGCTTTTACTGAAAAATACCATATAAAAACTAACTTTGTTTCATATTACGGTCTAATAGATTCAATCAAAAATGCTCTTACTTTTGGAGAATTCTTTGATATTACTATGAAAACTGCAATATTTGCAATATTAGCAAATGAAAAAAGTAAACCGTTTAATTTCACTGTCTTGCTTACAAGATACTATATTTATCAGTGTCGCATATAAAATAAACCTATACATTTTACAGCATTAAAACACTTTTTGAAAGAGGAATTTTTAATTGAAAGGCTTGTCCTACTGAAAGCAGGGAAAATAAATATCTATGATCAATTTTGGAATAATTGGATAGTATTTGAATAATATATCATGTTATTGTTTATGGCGATTACTGACCTCTCTCTCTCTCTCTCTCTCTCTCTCTCTCTCTCTCTCTCTCTCTCTCTCCTTAAATCAACATACATAATACATGTAACACGTAATTTATGGTACTTATAGATGTAATAACTTTTTGTTTGTGTTTGTTTATATACCATTATAATTCATATATTTTTGGAATGTATGTTAAATAGAAAATAAAATAAATATAAAAAAATAAATCAAAAGTATTTTGTATCTCTATACAGGTATCGTTCAAAACTTGTATAGTGTAGTTTTTGAAGAAAATTATGCGTGTAATATTAATTTTACCAGGTTTTGTTCTGTCTAACATAAAGTCCTTACCTGTTGTATTTTTCCAATAAAGTATCATACCACGTAGTGTGATAAATAAAGAGAGAAAAAAAGACATCAATCAATAATATTTGTTTTCATTTCTATGCAGTTGTCGTTTAAAGCTTGGATATTTTATCTTGGAGATGATTATTATTGCTATATAAATTTCAACAGGCTTTGTAATTGTTATATTTCTCAGGTAAAGTATCATACCATGTAGTATAATTACTAAAGAAAAAAAAATTTAATAAGAGATGTTTTCTAAATCTATCATAATATAATATTAGGTTCAAAAACTGTTAAATTTGGCTCTGAAAATTTAGAATTCTTACATGCTTGTTATAACTATTATATATAATTTTTGTAAACAGAATAATTATAATTTTAATTGTACATTTAAATTATATATGGATGAACTTTATCAGAATCTCTGTAAAATAAGATATTTGACACGTCTTTTGGTGAAATGTAAAATTCTTTGCAATGGAAATGGAAATAGAGATATACATAGTCAAAACATCTATCAGCGCTTTCTAAATCTAACCCACTGGTGCAGATCATAGTGGGTGGCATATTGTCAGTTTTGTTTTCAAAAATATCTTAATCCATTTTTTTTTTTTTTTTTGCGAAATCGCAAAATCTAACCGACTTTATATAAGTAAATAAATCTCAAAACAACATCATTTGATCTACAACTTGGATTTCAAAAAAGGAGACAAATTCAGAAATTATAACTTTTTAATGATATTTTTATCATTTAAATATTACAATTTATGGTTTAAATAAAACATACTCATTCTTGAGCTGATATAAAGGCGTCTGATAGAATATTCTAATTCGAGTATCTCTAATACAATACTGTGTGAAATTTCTTGATGACTTATTTTTAGTAGCTTATTAAACAAAGATCAGAAATTTTAATTTTCAAATCAAATTTTCATATAGCCAAAGCATAAAAAAGATATAAGTACAAATAAAAACGACGACGAATCGTAAAAAGATATTCTTTATCAAAATATAATAATAATAATAAATATAATAATAATAATAATAAATAAATAAATCAAATAATAATAAAAATCATTATTATAAAATAATAATTATTATCATCATTATAATTACTTGTTATCTTCAGGGTTAACAATAAGTCTTCTGTCTTATTCATTTCTTTTATTTCTAATATGCTTTTAGGGGATATAAGGGGCCAATGAGTGTGACATAAGTACTATATAGCTTCATATTCTATCTTACTTAATTGATTCATTGCTCGCCCCAACAACGTAACTGATACACATGATTTGGACAAGTAGGAATAACTCTAGACATACAGAAGTGAACCCCGTTATACGTTCTATTGCATACAAACACAAAAAGAGACCTCAGTAAATGGAATTGTTAAACGTTTTATATAATATCCGTCTTTGTTGTTAGGTTTTAAATACCATTATTACTAGCGCATTTTGCATCGCCCTAATATGGCATAAAAAGGATATACTGTTATCTATATTTAGATTTTTTGACAGGGACAAACAGATGATCTCGTAAATTGAAAAAAATAAAAAATAGAAAGTAAGCAGAAGCTAATGTTGACTGTGTATATGATTTATAATGATCTCGATTTACTTAACAGTATGAATCACAAAATTTAGATCTACGATTGAAGACATACATTTGAAAAATGTCTTACTGAAGGGGAGAAATTATCTTAAATACAATCAGTTGGAAATAAATTTTAATTCGTTAAATTGCTATAATTTATAAATAAGAGCATTATATAACTGGTGCTTTTATATGGAAACTACGAAAGAATAAAATCTGAAAAATATCGAAATTAAAATGGTATATAGATATACGTCTGCATTTCGACAGTAGGTAGTGTTCATCTAGTCATCCTCTCCTTTTCTTTTTTAACAAAAATAAATAAATTATTAAATGAATTAATGAATAATGAATAAATAAATCAATAAAATTGTTAATTAAAATAAGAAATATAAACAATAAGAAACTTTTCAAGAATATCTTAATTCTTTCCTGATAAAAACCAGTAGTAAAAAAAACAGTATTCATGGTCTCATTGCAAAAAAATATTTAAGCCTGTCCTGAAGCTTTTTCCGCATTTGGAGTGAGAAAATAATTTCAGTGTTGTATCGAAACATAATAAATTTTTCACATTTTCAGGAGAGTTACTTGAAAACAAAATGCTACTGGTTTATAGTCGTTAATCAATGGTGCAAATTCATTCAAATTCCAGGAATTGCAGAGGTTTACATACATAATTATAAAATAAAGACTAACAAAACAAGAAATGATATTTAAACTCCTTTTTTGTTTCTCTTTATTAGTAACCCCTGAATTGAAGTTAAGGAAAAGCTCAGAAATGTTTATAAATAAATAAATAAAATGCGAGTATAGCCTTTTTGTCATTTTTTGTAAGAAATTACTTTTCACTTAAAAAAAAGGGCAAAGATTTAGAGAAAATATATACAGGTCGGTCCAGAAAGTTTTGCACCCCCGTAAAGCAAAAAACAACTTTTAACTTTTACAGACATATTTCATTTTAAAATAAAGCACTGGCTTAAATAATTATACCACCTTCATAATACATTAGTATTTCGTTTGGCCACCCATTAATTTTATGCGAATTATTTACTGTGTCTGTCATGCTTCCATGAAGACTCGTAAGGTAAGTTCTATCAATATTGTACCAATGGAAACTAACAGATTTCCACAGTTCGACAGTAGATGTTGGTACATCTCGGGTTTCTTAGTCCAAACTTTTTCAATCGAAGGCATATCTGAAGAACTCAGAGGCCAACAAAAAACTTGAACTCCTTTATTTTCAAGAACACCTGGGTTGTCCTGGACTAATGACAAGGGTGTTGGACTGCTGAAAAATACATTCGTTATAGGAAAATACCAAGCATTAAAAAATACATTTATTTCATTCATAATAGTGGCCTAGTATGTATCGCTATTTAAAGTTCCAGTCACTCTTATTAAGATACCTGGCCCATAGGACGAGATAATGCCCCATACGAGGACTTGTGCAGGATGATTCGCTGTTTTTTCAATGCATCTTGGGATGTACTTTTCATGCGGATATGCCAGTTAGTTAAAACGGTTAGCTTTAATAACAGATTCCTCTGTAAACAAAATATTTCTTCAAAAATAATTGGTTTTGGTTTTATGTTCCCTCGCCGAAGAGAAACGCTTTTCTTTTCGATTTTTTGCAATTGTTTCCTCTCTGGTACATAGCTACCTATACCTTGCTGATGTAACGTCAATCTGTTTGTCTCTCTAGGAAATGGATTAAAACAAAAGTTAACTTTAAACTTACTTTTCTCATTGTTTCTTTGGCATCGTAATTATTCTCTTTGGATTAGTGTTCTAGAACTTTCCTTGCTACGGCTAAATCAACAGTCGTACACCGCAGATCCATTTAGGTTCTCTCAATTTTCAGTTTTATAAGTGTTATATAGAATTTACTTATTTCTTATGTGTTTGAAAATAATAAGATCGTGTAGCACTATACAAGGTTATAATTGAAAATTCTTTCAAATCTATGGTAGAATTGCCTGTTTCAATAAATATCATTGTAATTTTAAGATTAAGCATAAAATAGCTAAAAGCAGTAATTACATTACGTATTTGTGTCATATTCTTATTTCTTTAGATTAATTCAATACATTTAAAACCTATTTTTTTAAATTACAGCAAAACGAAAAATTGTATTGGTGTGCAAAACTTTCTGAACTGACCCGTACATTTTTATAACCAGTGACAAACAGGGTTGTCATTATTAATGGTTCTAAAAATTGTAAGGATTTAAAAATTCTGAAATCACGTAGTCAGACAATTTAAACAGAAAAAAACGCAGATTTTGAACTTGTTATTCTAAATCTTTACATACTAAAATTACGGGTCTATTTCGATCAAAAATTGGTATCTTTCATATTTAAAATGCTTTAATGACCTTTATACATTGACCTTCTTTAGTGTCCTGTATCTTATCAGATATCATTTTATCAAATGTAGATACACATGAAGACACAACAGTGAAGTGTTTTTGAAATAAATAACGCTTGGAAGAACATACTTTCGTGAGTCTTTATTTTACGAATATATATATATATATATATATATATATATATATATATATATATATATATATATATATATATATATATATATATATACTGAATAGCAATATTATTGACATGATTTTGACAAGTGACATAATTGACAAGTGATTATGCTTCTATCGATTTAGCTAAAGCTTAACTATTTACTGATATATTACCAGTCATAAACGAGATGATATTTTTCGATGATTAATCATCACGAACATGTATTTCATTTCTATATCCATGTGGTTTATTTGAAGAGGGCCGCCGATTATCATTCCCATGCATGTGAAAGATATTTTCAAGAGAGCTTTGATAAAGATTTCACTGTAAAAATTTTGAAAATCATCTAATGTTGATTTTGTTTTACCTTTTATGACTTTTCGACAAATGTAACTTAAACGAAAGTAGGTATCGCTAGAGTCCAAAAGACAAAATATGAATAATGAATGTATTGGTTTTTGCAAAGATAAAAACAACCCAAATTTGAAGTATATTGATTAGGTTCCGTTATTTTAAGAAATTTGCGTTCTGTTTAACATACAGGTATTAGATTAAAAAACATCGCGATTTCCCTAATATTAATTAACAAATAAGAAAAATCATTAGTCATTTTCAGCAAAATATCATTATTAGGGATCATTAGAAAGTATCATTTATGGTCAATAAGATATTTCTTATTATATCACAGCAAAGTTTTTAAATAATAATTAGTGTATATAAACGGTGTAGTAACAGTCTGTTACTACATATTCTTATATAAAATTTTGTCCAAATAATGAAATAGAAAAAAATCACTTTTTCACGATTACTTACATTTTAATTAAAATAACATATTTTAGTTATATTCTCTATTGATATGGGTTTAACTTTATTATCGGAAAAAAATGAAATTTGCATTTTTAATAATATATGTTGACTATAAACAGCGATTTACTTTTAAATACATAATAACTTGTTTCAAACAGCCTCCGTTTTCATTCTTATGGAAGTTAACGGGTAATGAAGTTTTAGCAGCATTTGATCAATAAGAATCACGATTTCCCTAATAATTATTAACAAATAGGAAAAATCATATGTCATTTTCAGCAAAATGTTAGCATTAGGCATCATTAGAAAGTATTATTTATTTTCAATTTGCTATTTCTTATTATACAACAGCAAAGCTTTTAAATTATAATTAGTGTATATAAACCGTCTGTTACTATATATTTTTATGTAAAATTTTGTGCAAATAGTACATCAGAAAAATCACAATGTCACGATTACTTACATTTGAATTAAAATAACACATTTTACTTATATTCTCTAATGATATGGGTTTAACTTAATTATCGCAAAAGAACGAAATTTGCATTGAAATCAATATATGTTAACTGTAAACAGCCATAATTAAAAAGGTGAAGAGGTAAAGCCATTGACGCAGATTCATTTATGATTATATAGATAATAACTTGTTTCAATCATCCTCCGTTTTCATTCTTAACGAAGTTAAGGGGAAATGAAGTGTTATCAGAAGCATTTTATCAATAAGAATCATTAGAATATATAATTTAATTTCTGGATATAAAATGTGGGCGAGTAAAAGATTTATTGTGTAAGGAGAATAAGGACTTTTTCCGAAAATCGAGGCTTTAAAATTAAATGTTAAAGTAACCACATTTTTAATATAAATAATTAAATCATGAAATAAATAAATAAATAATGAATAGTATATAATGAATAAATGAATAAATAATCAATAAAATTGTTAATAAAAAATATAAAAAACAATTAGAAACTTTTCAAAGAATATTTGAATTCTTTTCTGATAAAACTTCGTAGTAAAAAGAAATAGTACTTATGCTCTCATTGCAAATAAATATTGAAGCCTCTCCTAGAGCTTTTTTCGCCATTTGGAGTGAAAAAAATAATTATAGTATTTTATTGAAACATTATATGTTTGTTTGACACTTTCAGGAGGGTTACTTGAAAACAAAATGCTACTGATTTATAGTCTTTAATAAATGGTGCAAATTCATTAATTTCCTGGCATTGCAAAGGTTTACATACATAATTATAAAATAAAGACTAACGCCATAAGAAAAATAAGAAATAATAGTAAAACCCCTTTTTTGTTTCCGTTTAATAGTAAAACCGCAATTGAAGTTAAAGAAAAGCTTGTATATTGATTAGGTTCCATTATTTGCAGACATTTGCGTTCTGTTTAACATACAGTTATTAGATTTAAAAAAATATTACGATGCTTTTAATTAATGGGTCCCTAACATATTCTGATGCATATAGTGATGAAAAATGCCCTTTCCTTAATCGTTTAAGACCTTACAATGTCGCCACATATTTTCTAATAGTGTTTACATTTGATCAGTTGCGCTTTTCTTATTCCACAATTTAAAAAGTCCTTAAAAATGATAATGATTTAAAATTTTTAATGATATGTTTAAAATCCACAACATTAGTTTGAAATAATTTTTTTCCGAATATTTCTATAAAACATATGTTACTTTGTTATGATTATCAAAATTTTATTTGAATAAACATATAAAAGATATACATAAATATAAATATGTTCGGCTTTTTATAGAGCAGTGTTAGAATTAACGATAAGAGGAATAAAATTGTAAAGTTTTGAGTCAATAATATACATTGAAATATGAATATTGAAAATGTACGTTTTCAAGTTTCATCCTTCATAAACAGTAATTATGTTCTCTATTTTCCTCATAATAATTAACAAGTAAGACAGATCATTAGTCATTTTTAGCAAAATATTGGAAATCATTAGAAATTATTTTTATTGTTAATTATCTATTTCTTATTATACAACAGTGAAGCCTTTTAATTATAAGTGTATACAAACCGTGTACTGAGAATCTGTAACTATATATTCTTATATAAAATTTTGTTCAAATAGTGCAATCCTTTGTCACGATTACACGCATTTTATTTAAAATGACAGATTTTTGTTATATTCTCTAATGATATAGGTTCAGTTTAATTTTCGGAAAAGAATGAAATTTGCATTTAAATTAAAATATGTAAACTGTAAACAGTGAAAAACACAAAGGTGAAGAGGTAAAGCCACTGACGTAGATTCATTTATGATTATATAGATAATAACTTGTTTTAATCTTCCTCCGTTTTGATTTTTTGGAAGTTTAGGGGTAAAGAGGTGATATGAGCAACATTGCATCATTAAAAATCATTCAAATATATACATTATTTTCTGGATATAAAAAGGCGGACGAGTAAAAGATTTATTGTTTATAAAAAATATGCACTTTTTCCGCAAATCGAGGCTTTGAAATTTAAAGTAAAAGTAACAATAATGTTAACAAAAATAAATAAATATATTAATAATGAATATTGAATAAATGAATAAATAAATCAATTAAATTGTTAGTTAACATAAGAAAGATAAAAACATTGAGAAACTTTTTCAAGAATATCTGAATTCTTCCTTGATAAATACCGGTAGTCAGAAGAAATAGTATTCATAATCTCATTGCAAATAAATAATATTAAAGCCTCTTCTGAAGCTTTTTCCGCAGTTGGAGTGAGAAAATACAGGTAATTTCAGTATTGTATCGAAACATAAAATGTTTTTTTCACAGTTTCAGGAGAGTTTCTTGAAAACAAAATACTACTGGTTTATAGTATTTAATCAATGGGGCAAATTCATTACATTTCCTACAATTGCAGAGGTTTACATACATAATTATAAAATAAAGACTAACAAATAGGAAAAAGAAGAAATAACATTAAAACCCCTTTTTTGTTGCTGTTTATTAGTAAACCCTCAATTGAAGTTAAGGAGAAGCTTAGAAATATTTGTAAATAAATAAATAAAAAGCCTTTTTGTCATTTATCGTAATAAATTTCTTTTCACTTAAAGACAAGGCCAAAGTTATCTAATATATGTAATTCAATGTATGTAAAAACCAAGAGGTGTCTATGCAAGAATAAAAATTAATTCTTAGAGAAAATATTTATAGGCTGGTCCAGAAAGTTTCGCACCCCCGTTAAGCAAAAAACAACTTTCAACTTTTAAAGACATATTTCTTTTTAAAATAAAAGCACTGGCTTAAATCATTGTACCGTCTTCATTATACATTAGTATTTCGTTTGGTCATCCCTTAATATTTTATGCAAATTAACTACTGTCTCTTTCATACTTCTATAAAGACTCCTAAGGTAAGTTCCATCAAAAACGTACCAATGGAAACTAACAGACTTCCACAGTTCGACAATAGATGTTGGTGCATTCGGGCTTGACTTTCACCAATGTAGTCCTAACTTTTCAATCAAAGACATATCTGTAGAACTCTGAAGTTAACAAAAAACTTTGTTTTCAAGAACGCCAGGTTGTCCTGGACTAATGGCAAGGGTGTTGGACTGCTGAAAAAAATTGTCATAGGAAAATACCAAACATTTACAAAAATACTTATATTTCATTTATAATAGTCGACTAGTATGTATCGGTATTTAAAGTTTAAGTCACTCTTATTGAGATACCTGGCCCATAGGACGAGATAATGCCACATACGTGGAATTGTGCAGAGTACTTCACTGTTGTTTCAATGCATCTTGGGATGTTATTTCATGCGGATAATGCCATACTCTAATTTTTTTCGACTGCGGTTAGATTCTTCTGTAAAGAAATTTTTTCTCCAAAAAATAATTGGTTTTAGTTTTGATTTAATGTTCCCTCGTCAAATAGAAACGTTTCTGTTTTCGATTTTTTGTAAGCAATTGTTTCCTCTCTGGTACATAGCTACCTAAACCTTGTTGATGTAAACTCAATCGGTTTGCTTCTCTAGAAAATGTATTAAAACCAAAAGTTAACTTAAAACTTACTTTTTTACTTGTTTCTTTGGTCTCGTAGTCTTTCTCTTTGGATTATTGTTCTAGAACTTTATTTGCCACGGCTACATCAACAGTCGTACATCGCAGACCCATTTAGGTTCCCTTAATTTTCAGTTTTATTAGTGTTTCATAAACTTTGCTTATTTTTTATGTGTTTTGAAAATAATTAGATCGCGTAGCAATATACAAGGTTTTAATTGAAAATTCTTTTAAATCTATGGTAGAATTGCCTTTATAAATAAATGTCATTATAATTTTAAGATTAAGCATAAAATAGCTAAAAGCAGTAATTACATTACGTTTTTGTGTCATATTATAATTTCTTTAGATTCATTCAATTTAATACATTTTTAAACCCTTTTGTTTTTAAATACAGCAAAACTTAAGATTTTATGAGTGTGCACCGATCCGTACATTTTTATAACCAGTGAAAAACAGGGAACGCCACAATTTATGGTTCTAAAAATTGTAAGGATTTAAAAATTCTGAAATCACGTAGTCAGAAAATTTTAAAAGAAAAAACGCAGACTTTGAACTTGTTATTCTGATTCTTTACATACTAAAACTACGGGTCCATTTGAAGTAAAAATTGGTATCTTGTATTCAAAATGCTTTAATGACCTTTATAAATTAACCTTAATTGTCCTGTATCTTATCAGATATCATTTTATCAAATGTAGATACACATGAAGACACAAGCGTGTGTTCGAAATAAATAAGGATTGGAAAAAAAATACTTTCATGAGTCTTTATTTTATGAATATAAATTCGTAAAATAAAGACTCATGAAAGTATGTTTTTCCATATATATATATATATATATATATATATATATATATATATATATATATATATATATATCTGAAAATGTACCATTAAGCAAGATTTTCAGCCTCATGCAAAGCATTCCTTAGCTGGATTTGGATTTATATAATTTTGGAATTTTAGATTCATTATTTTCAAAGGTTTGGCTTATGTTTGTTATCTATCAAACTTTTCGGTGTCACTGATGAGGAACGAATTTCCGAAACGTGCACATCTGGCCCATCGAAATTTAATTGGTATTTGTTTTATATATTTACTACCCCTGAGTTGGTACCGCTTCTGTTGGAGTAAAACTCCCCGAGAGTATCCATAACTCAGTAGGCAGGACTTTGTGCTGTCAGAAAATGTTCCATTGAGCAAAATTTTCAGCCGTCTAAAATTCGAAATTTATTTAAAACTAAGGTTTGTTCCTTTATACAAAGCATTCCTTAGCTGAATTTGGATTTATATAATTTTGGAACTTTAGATTCATTATTTTCAACTGTTTTGCATATGTTTTTTATTAACAAACTTTTCGGTCTTAGTGTCACTGATGAGGAATGAATTTCCGAAATGTGCACTTCTGGCACATCAATAGCAGCATTATTGACAAGAGCTTTCTTATGAGTAATTTTGCTTCGATCGATTTGGCTTTAGCTAAACTATTTACTGAGATATTACCAGTCGTAAACGAGATGATATTTTTACGATGATTAATCATCACAAACATACATTTCATTTCTATATCCATGTCATTTATTTGACAAATATTGATATAAATAACTGATATTAAGCGATCTTGAGAGGGGCGCCGATTATCATTTCCATGCATGTGAAAAATATTTTCAAGAGAGCTTTGATAAAGATGTCACTATGATGATTTTAAAAATCATCTAATGTTGATTTTTTTTTACCTTTTGTGACTTTTCGACAAATATAACTTAAACGAAAGGAGGTATCGCTAGTTAAAGCGTCCAAAAGACAAAATATGAATAATGATTGTATTGGTTTTTGCAAAGACATAAAACAACCCATATTGATTAGGTTCCATTATTTTTAGACATTTGCGTTCTGTTTAACATACAGGTATTAGATTTAAAACAAGCACGATTTCCCTAATAATAATTAACAAATAAGAAAAATCATAAGTCATTTTCAGCAAAATATTAGCATTAGGCATCATTAGAAAGTATCATTTATGGTCAATAAGATATTTCTTATAATACAACAGCAAAGCTTTTAAATTATAATTTGTGTATATAAATCATGTACTTATCGTCTGTTACTATATATTCTTATCTAAAATTTTGTGCAAATAGTGCAATAAAAAAAATCACAATGTCACGATTACTTACATTTGAATTAAATTAACAGATTTTTGTTATATTCTCTAATGATACCGATTTAACTTAATTATTGAAAAAGAATAAAATTTGCATTTAAATCAATATATGTTAACTGTAAACAGCGAAAATTAAAAAGGTGAAAAGGTAAAGCCATTGACACAGATTCATTTTTGATTATATAGATAATAACTTGTTTCAATCATCCTCCGTTTTCATTCTAAACGAAGTTAAGGGGTAATGAAGCGTTATCAGAAGCATTTTATCAATAAGATTCATTAGAATATATAATTTATTTTCTTGATATAAAAATGTTGGCGAGTAAAAGATTCATTGTGTAAGGAGAATAAGCACTTTTTCCGGAAATCGAGGCTTTGAAATTTAATGTTAAAGTAACCAAAATGGTAATAAAAATAAACAAATTATTAAATAAATAAATAAATAATGACTAATATATATTGAATAAATGAATAAATAAATCAATAAAATTGTTAATAAAAATAAAAAATATTAAAACAATGAGAAACTTTTCGAAGAATATCTGAATTCTTTCCTGATAAAACTAAGTAGTAAAAAGAAATAATACTTATGGTCTCATTGCAAATAAATACTGAAGCCTCTCCTGAAGCTTTTTTCGCCATTTGGAGTGAAAAAAATAATTATAATATTTTATTGAAACATAATATGTTTGTTTGACACTTTCAGGAGGGTTACTTGAAAACAAAATGCTACTGATTTATAGTCTTTCATAAGTGCTGCAAATTCATTAAAATTCCTGGCATTGCAAAGGTTTACATACATGATTATAAAAAAGACTAACAACATAAGAAAATAAATGATAATAAAACCCCTTTTTTTCTGTTTATGAGTAACCCCTCAATTGAAGTTAAGGAAAAGCTTAGATTTATTTACTAATAAATAAATTTATCTTAAAAAATTACTTTTCACTTAAAGAAAAGGGTCAGTCACCTAAAAATTTATTTAATATATGTATTTCAATATATGTAGAAAGCAAGAGGTGTCTATGCAAGGGGAATAAAAACGAATTTTTAGAGAAAATGTATACAGGCCCGTACAGAAAGTTTTGCATCCCCGTTAAGTAAAACATACAATACATTAGTATTTCGTTTGGCCACCCATTAATTTTTGTATGCAAATTATTTACTCTGTCTGTCATACTTCTATAAAGACTCCTAAGGTAAGTTCTATTAATATTGTACCAATGGAAACTAACAGACTTCCACAGTTTGATAGTAGATGTTGGTGCATCTCGGGCTTCTTAGTCCAAATTCAATCGAAGGCATATATGAAGAACTCGGAAGCCAACAAAGAATTTTAACTCCTTTGTTTTTCAAGAACGCCAGGGTTGTCCTTGACTAATGACAAGGGAATTTGGCTCCTGAAAAATAAATTCGTTATAGGAAATTCATTTATTTCATTTATAATAGTCGACAAGTATGTGTCGCTATTTAAATTGAAGTCACTCTTATTAAGATATCTGGCCCATAGGACGAGATAATGCCCCATACGTGGACTTGTGCAGGGTACTTCACTGTTGTTTCAATGCACCTTGGGATGTGCTTTTCATGCGGATAATGACATACTCTAATTTTTTTCGCCTGTGGTTAGCTTTAATAACAAATTCCTCTGTAAACAAAATTTTTCTGCAAAAAATGGTTTTGGTTTTATGTTCCCTCGTCGAATAGAAACGTTTCTGTTTTCGATTTCTTTTTTTGAGTAATTGTTTCCTCTCTGGTACATAGCTACCTAAAATTTGCTGATGTAAACTAAATCGGATTGTCTTTCACAAGACGGAATCGCATCTTTAAGTATCTTTAAGCCGAGCTTAAAGATGCTTAAAGATGCGCGTGAAGATGCTTAAAGATGGCTTAAAGGTGAATTAAAGACACTGCCATCTTTAAGCCATCTTTAGGCCTGGCTTAAAGATGGCTTACTGGCACTGAAATTTTAAGCTCCTTTACACCATTTAGCTTAAAAATGGCTTAAAGATGGTATTAAATGATATTAAAACATAAATCTATGAATCATTTAATGGTCTTTTTAAAACAGAAATCAGAAATAAAAAGGAAACAAACAAACAAATAAATAAATAAATAAATAAATAAATAAATAATTAAATTAATAAATTAAAAAAACGGATTTGGAATATAATCAAACACTGACATATATTTAAACATGTCACAATACAGGTAAGTAACTTGTTTTGATAACCAAGGTATTATCTAGTTCAGTGCAAGTAGTATTTATACAGTTAACTATGTAACGGATTATACATATCACAAAAAAAATGAATCTGGTTTGATATGCAAGTAGATAGTTTACAAGTGATTTGTTTGATTGACTCGGCAAAATACAATTTTACTCGGAAACATCATATAATTTATTGAAGTCAATGAATAATTAGAAATGAATTAAAATTTAAAAAAACGAATTAAATAATACATAATTTACTTTAAAATAAATAAATAGATAGATAAATAAAGGATGGATACTTAAATGAATGGATGTATGGATGGATAGATAAATCGATATAGAAAGAAAGAAAAAAAAGGGGAAAAAAAGAAAAGAATGGGTGGGTGGTTGAACAAATAAATAAATAAATAAATAAATAAATAAATAAATAAATAAATAAATAATTCAATTAAATAATAAAAAATGGATAAATGATTAAATAAATTCAAAGGGTGGATGGATGGTTGAATGCATGCATGGATGGATGAATGGATAAATAAATAAATAAATAAATAAATAAATAAATAAATAAATAAATAAATAAATAAATAAATAAATAAATAAATAAATAAAGGATGGATAGTTGAATGGATGGATGGATAAATTAATCAGAAAATAAAGAAAGAGAGGAAAAAAGGAGAGAAGAAAAGAATGGATAGTTGATTGAATAAATATATAAATCAATAATTTAATTAAAAAAATAAAAGACGAATAAATTGTTAAATAAATATGTAACGGATGGATGGATGGTTGAGTGCATGGATGGATGGATGGATGGATGGAATAATAAATAAATAAATAAATAAATAAATAAATAAATAAATAAAGGATAGTCGGTGAATTGATGGATGGATGGATGAAAGAAAATAAAGAAAAAAGGAGAGAAAGAAGGAAAGAATAGGTGGTTTGTTTAATAAATAAATAAATAAAATGAAGTAAAAGATGAATTAAGCAACGACATGTTGTTTTGATTTAGTAAATTAATAATTTATTTAAATAAATAAAGGATGGATAAATGATAAAAGAAATACATAATGACGAATGGATGGATAGTTGAATGGATGGATGGATGGATGGATAAATAAATAAATAAATAAATAAAATTGAATGGATAGTTGGATAAATAAATCATGACATAAATAATGAAATGATAGACGGATAGATGAATGAATGAAAGATCAAACTTTTTTATCTAGCCGAAGTTTTTGTTAATTCTGTGCCATAAGTACTAAAGTATTAATTAATTAACATATAGGACTGAAAATGATATGTGTAGTGTACCTTGTATAGATCGGTAATAACCGATTTGTTTGATGGGATAACTTTTAATTTTTACAGAACCTTGTCAAATCTGGAAAAAAGACTGTTGCTAAATCATTCAACTACACATACAGATATATAGATGACGTTCTTTCTCTAAATAATCACAAATTTGGAGAATATGTGAATGTCATCTATCCAAGTGAGCTTGAAATAAAAGACACGACAGATTCTCCATGTTCTGCTTCATATTTGGACTTATACCTCAATTATGACACCCATGAAAGGTTACATCTGAAGCTATACTACAAACGTGATGACTTCAATTTTTCTATTGTCAACTTTCCGTTTCTTTGCAGTAATATCCCTGCTTCTCTTGCGTATGGTGTATATGTTTCACAGTTAATACGGTACGGTAGAGCTTGTTCCCACTATGGATTACTTACAATTAAATTGTTGACACAAGGATATTGCAAGCCTAGGCTAATCAGGGCCCTTAAAAAGTTTTATGGCCGTCATCACAATATTGTTGATAAGTATGTAGTCACTGTATCCCAACTTATACTGGATATATTTGACTTACCACAGTTCTTTGTTCCTTTCATTCTCAAAATTGACTTGCACGTGACGGGTGTAGCTAGCTAAACAGGAGGTGCTTACCCTTCCGGAGCACCCGGTCTCACTTCCTTGATGGAAGTTCACGTGTATCACCTATTTTGCCAGTTTGCAAAGTTTTTACTTTGTTTTTGGGATTGTGATATGGACAAGGACTGGTATGTTTGTTTTATTTTAAGTGTTTTATTCATGAATGATTGATTCTCAAACTTTTTATAAATCTGCAGTTTCGTTCGGAAACAAAATACTTCAATTAAATCCCTAATACAATCAATTAATCATGAATGACCCGCTATTTTGAACCTAAATACATAACCATAAAAGGTTTTATTTTTAAATTGGAATAATATTTAACACAGAAATGGTAATTTATCTCGATAATCAGTCCAAGCAATTGTGTACATGACACAAGTTTTTTAAATTCAAGACATTAAAAATTCAGAATAAATATTTAAAAAAACACATAAGAATTAAAAGAGTAAAAATGCACGACAGGACTGTGAACGCTACATTAATACCCTTCATTTCAACATGTTCAACATACGTTTATAACCATTTCAATTTCTTATATTGGAAATTGATAACTTTAAGCGGGTAGGGTGAAAATAAGGATCATGGTTAAACCGTCCTGGAACTTGTTGTTTGAAATCTGCATCGAAAGATTCAGGCCCGTGATTTGTAATTATTATTATCTAACAATCGCTTATACATATAAATTTGACACTTTTTTTACATAAATATTAATCTATAGCTTATAAGCTATTTATAAATATCATTTCTCTTTACTGCTGTTACTTTATATCTTTGTATTTCGATATCCCATTATACAGATCTCTCTCTCTCTCTCTCTCTCTCTCTCTCTCTCTCTCTCTCTCTGCCAAGCCTCTCACCGCCTGGGTTCGAATCCCACTCGGGACAGATCCTAGCTTGAGAAAGCTTGTCAGTTCGCTTGCCGAAGGTCGGTGGTTTTCTCCAGGCACTCCGGTTTCCTCCACTATTCCAGAATTGACCGCCTTGAAATAAGTGAAAGAATCTTGACTTGCATCGGTGTTATATTACAAATTTATGAATTAATGAATTCTCTAAATGAAATATCACAAAGATTACATTATGACGACATTAAAAATGTTTGAAAATATTTGTCAGTTTTCGTGCCGCTTGTCGGTGGTTTTCTATGGGTATTTCAGTTTCTTCGATCCCTGTAATACCCCCATCCCCCGAGAGAAGTGTATAAACTTATAATTTGACAGGGCATAACCCCCTCCTCTCTCTCTCTCTCTCTCTCTCTCTCTCTCTCTCTCTCTCTCTCTCTCTCTCTCTCTCTCTCTCTCTTTTATACAACGTAAAAGCTATCCCTGAGTAATTAACAATCTTTGCTGTCATAAAACATCGAGTTTATTTTGCTTCATTCGTTCTTTTTTCTTCCTTATAAGAGATAGGTTATTCAATATATTTATTTCTATTTTTTTAAAATATTTTTATTTGTCTTGAAAAATATCTGTGTATCCAATATTATTATTCATTTAAATTAAAAACTAAATTAGAATTTTTAATTATCAACAAATTCAATTTACAAAATAGTCTCAAAAACTTTTTTCTGTATCAAAAATGAATAAAACATCAGAAGTGTACTTAGATTAAGATTCTACAAATGCATATTAATGTCTAAAAATAACTATTTGTTGAATTTACAATCTAATTAACTGATTTTGCCAGTCAGATAAATAAGTATATTACAGGTGAGGTTTGACATTCCTGCCTTCTTTTGATATATGAATGGTTTATTTTTCTTTAGAATAAAAGATTGATTAATTTATTCTACAAAATTTAAAAAATTATCATAATATATAAAATGAAATATTAAAAACGGAGTAAAGATACATAAACTTGCATATTTTCTATTCAAAATCTGAGGTTTTTAAGAAATAGTCACATGATCACATTTCCTTAGGTTTATATAAATTATTTGTCCCTGTAGATACATGCTACCCCGTGGCCTAATGGATAAGGATGCAGTGCCTGGCAACCAAAGGATAGTGAGTTCCAGTCCCGCTCAGGACAAGTTTTATAAGTAAAATGTAACACATTGAGTTATGATATAATGTGATGTAATTAATAAAGATAATAACAAAATAAATTTAAAAATAATAAATAAATAAATATAAAAAAGGAATATAAATAATGAAATATTACTTTTTCATGTAAAAAATATACAGGAAAATAAATAAAATATGAATTATAAACTTTTTAAAAATATCATTTTGTATAATTTTTTTAAAATAAAAGAAATATTTTTTTAAAAACAAAAACATTTGAAAATATATAGGACAGTTACATAAAAATTTTTTTTATTAATAAAAACAAATATTTTTTTTACTTCTTAAATAAATAAATTAATTCAGCAATAAATATTCATTTCTACCAATAATAATTTTTCTGTGCTTAAAGACGGCTTAAAGATGGCTTAAAGATGGCTTAAAATTTTAGTGCCATTAAGTCATCTTTAAGCCAAGCTTAAAAATGGCTTAAAGACATCTTTAAGCAACTTAAAAACAGCTTAAAGATGGCTTAAAGACATATTTTAACCATCTTTAAGCCACATTTTAGCTAGCTTAAAGATGATATTTCGTCTTGTGTTTCTAGGAAATGGATCAAAACAACTTAAAACTTACTTTTTTACTTGCTTCTATGGCCTCGTAGTCTTTCTCTCTGGATTATTGTTCTAGAACTCTCGTGCCACGGCTACATCAACAGTTGTACACCGCAGACCCATTTAGGTTTCCATAATTTTTAGTCTTATTAGTGTTTCATAAACATTGTTTATTTTTTATGTGTTTAAAAAATAAAAAGATCAGGTAGGAATATACAAGATTATAATTGAATATTCCTTTAAATGTATTGTATAATTGCTTTTATTAATAAATATTATTATAATTTTAAGATTTAGCATAAAATAGCTAAAAGCAGTAATTACATTATGTATTTGTGTCATATTCTAATTTTTTAGATAAATATTATTTAATACATTTTAAAACCAATTTTTTTTTCGAAATTACAGCAAAATGTAAATTTTATTGGGGGTGGGGCTGCAAATCTTTCTAGACTGACTTGAATATTAATATAAACTTTTTATTACCAATGTAAAACAGGGAATGTCATATTTTATGGTTCTAAAAATTGTAAGAATATAAAAATTCTGACATCTAAAAGTAAAACAATTTTAAGGGAAAAAACGAAGACTTTGAACTGATTATTCTGAATCTTTGCTTATTTAAGATATGGGTCCATTTGAAGCAAAAATTTGTATTTTTCGTATTTAAAGTGCTTTAATGACCTTTATGCATTAATCTTTTTTGCCCTGTATTTTATCAGCTACCTAAAATTAAAGCTTGAAGACACAACCGTGATTTCGAAATAAAAACGATTGAAAAAAACAAGCTTTCGTGAGCCTTTATTTTACGAATATATTTTTTAAAAAGTATACTACAACAGCAACATTATTGACAAGAGCTATCTTTATGAGTGATTTTGCCTCTACCGATTTGGCTATAGCTAAACTATTTTCTGAGATATTACCAATCGTAAACGAGATGATATTTTGTACGATGATTAATCATTACAAACATTCATTTCATTTCTATATCCATGTCATTTATCTGACCAAAAAAAATATAAACAACTGATATTAAGCGATCTTGATGATTGGTGCCGATTATCATTCACGTACATGTTAAAGTTATTTTCGAGAGAGCTTTGATAAAGATTTCCCTGAAATAATTTTGAAAATTATCTAATGTTGATTTTTTTTGTACCTTTTGTGACTTTTCGACAAATAAACTTAAACGAAAGGAGGTATCGCTAGTTAAAGCGTCCAAAAGACAAAATATGAATAATGACTGTATTGGTTTTTGCAAAGACAAAAAACAACCCAAATTTGAAGTTTATTGATCAGGTTCCATTATTGTTAGACATTTGCGTTCTGTTTAACATGCAGGTATAAAATTTAAAAACATCACGTTTTCCGTAATAATAATTAACAAATAGGAAAAATAATTAGTCATTTTCAGCAAAATATTAGCATTAGGGATCATTGGAAAGTATCATTTATTGTCAATAAGCTATTTTTTATTATACAACAGCAAAGCTTTCAAATTATGATTAGTGTATATAAAACGTGTAGTAACAGTCTGTTACTATATATTCTAATATCACATTTTGTCCAAATAATGCAATAGAAAAATTCCTTGGTCACAATTACTTGCATTTAAATTAAAATGACAGGTTTTAGTTACACTCTCTTATGATATGGGTTTAACTTAATTATTGGAAAAGAATGAAATTTGCATTTAAAATAATAGATGTTAACTGTAAACAGCGAAATTAAAAAGGTGAAAAGGAAGCCACTGACGTAGATTTTTTTATTATTATATAGATAATAACTTGTTTTAATCTTCCTCCATTTCATTCTTATGGAAGTTAAAGGGTAATGAAGTGTTAGCAGCATTTCATCAATAAGAATCATTAGAATATATAATTAATTTTCTGAAGTTAAAAAGATGGACGAGTAAAAGATTTATTATTTAGTCAAAATAAGCACTTTTTCCGCAAATTGAGGCTTTGAAATTTAATGTTAAAGTAACCAGAATGGTAAAATAAATAAATAAATTATAAAATAACTAAATAAAAAATAATGAATAAATAAATCAATAAAATTGTTAATACAAATGAAAAATATAAAAACAATGAGAAACTTTTTAAAGAATATCTGAATTTGTACTTAGTATAATAGTACTTATAGTCTCATTGCAAATAAGTATTTAAGCCTCTCCTGAAGCGTTTTCGCCATTTGGAGTGAAAAAAATTTTTAGTATTGTATTGAAACATAATATATTTGTTTGACCCTTTCAGGAGGGTAACTTGAAAACAAAATGCTACTTGTTCATAGTCTTTAATCAATGGTGTAAATTGATTTAAATTACTGGCATTGCAGAAGTTTACGTATATAATTATAAAATAAAAACTAACAACATCAGAAAAATAAGAAATAATATTAAAACCTCTTTTTTGTTTCCGTTTTTAGTAACCCCTCAAATGAAATTAAGGAAAAGCTTAGAAATTTTTTTTATAAATAAATAAAATACATAAACAAATAAATAAATAAATATAGTATAGCTTTTTTGTCATTTATCGTATTAAATTACTTTTCACTTAAAACAAAGATCAATCATCTAAAGCGTATATAATATATGTATTGTATTTTAATGGATGGAAAAACCAAGAGGTGTCTATGCAAAGAAAATAGAAATATTTTTTTAGAGAATATGTTTACAAAGTTCCGTCCAGAAAGTTTTGTATCCCCCCACCTTAAGCAAAAAACAACTTTCAACTTTTACAGACATATTTCATTTTAATATAAAAGCACTGGCTTAAATCATTATACCACCTTCACAATACATTAGTATTTCGTTTGGCCACTATTTGATTTATGCAAATTAACTACTCTCTTTGTGATACTTCTATAAAGACTCGTAAGGTAAGTTCTATCAATATTGTACCATTGGAAACTAACAGACTTCCACAGTTCGACAATTAATGTTGGTGCATTTCGGGCTTCTCTCTCAATGTAGTCCAAACGTTTTTATTTGGAGGCATATCTTAAGAACTTGAACAAGACAAACCTCCTTCTTCGATATGTCCTTAAAGATCCTTAAAGGTGCCTTAAAGCCTGCTTAAAGCCTCCTTAAAGCCATTCCACCTTTAAGGATCTTAAATGGACTTTTAAGGACTCTTGAAGGACACCTTTAAGGATCTTTAAAGAGGCTTTAAGGATCCTCAATGATCTGAAATTTTAAGGATCTTTAAGGAGGCTTTAAGGATCCTTAGGATGTTTCATAAAAACTCAATTTTTTTTTCAATTAGTAATGGAACGATGGCTATTACATTCATTCAGTTAAAAAGTATGATTTGTTTTAGTATATTTTGAATTTTTATAGTTTATACGAAATAGGAGACATAGATAACGCCTGTTTAAATTCTAGTTTCTAAATTAAGTTTGTGTAGAGGAGCCGTATGTAGTTTTCTAATAATACTTCTTTCTTGATTCATAAATAAATTAGATAACAAATGTACAGTTTTCACAGTACATGTAAACAACCCGTGTTTTAATCAGATCGGCAGTAAGCATAAAGTAATTAGCGGTATTTGTTAATTGTTTACAGCGGTAATTGTTTGATTATAGATCCAAGGTGAATTCACGCGTGACTTTTGATTTTGATGTGCAGTTTCTTATCTAGGTAGGAGACCACTATGAAGTCAAATAACATGTTAAAATGATTACCTAACCCTAAACTCTGGGTGTTGAAAATAAAAGTGTGTTTTCGGAAGTGATTTTTATAGACAATTTTAATATTAAAATATTAAAACATACATAAACAAAAGAGAAAAAAGTAATCGCAAAATAATCTAAGCATGTCATAGTTTTTATTATTTTCATTTCATTTCATTTTATTTTATTTTATTTTATTGGGGGTAGTGTTATGCATAGACGCAAATAAAGCATGAGAGAGAGAGAGAGAGAGAGAGAGAGAGAGAGAGAGAGAGAGAGAGAGAGAGAATCTTTGAAATTTACATCTATGTCGGAATTCGAATAATTTCAATTCCTAATGAAAAAGAGTTGGTAAAGTAAATATATAAAACAAAATAAGAACATTAGGGAAAAGGTTATTCTTTTCAAACATGAATAAGTTACGAACTGAACATATTGAAATAAGAAACCAGTCACAGTAGATAAGCATTAACTGACAAACTTTATCCCAGTTGGATGTGAATTTCTGCAGTCAGGATGGAGTGCAAAGGAATAACGGCGATAACCCTTTCTTGCTGAATATTCATAATCATATAATCTCTCTCTCTCTCTCTCTCTCTCTCTCTCTCTCTCTCTGTATTCGACTCTCTCTTTCAATGTATTCATCTCTCTCTCTCTCTCTCTCTCTCTCTCTCAATGTATTCGCTTCCCAATCTTGTTCTCTCTCTATCTAAAATATTTATTTTCCATTGAACACCCTCTCTCTTTCTCTCACAGCATATTTAGCCCCCCCCCCCTCTCTCTCTCTCTTTAAAATATTCAGTTTCCTCTGACACCCCCGCGCTCTCTTTAAAATAATCTTTATCTTTATCTCTCTTCCCTCAATGTATTCAGTTCCCTCTCTCTCTCTCTCTTTCTCTCTCAAATATTCAGTTTCCGCTAACCACCCTCTCTCTCTTTCTCTCTCCCAGCATATTCAGTTCCTTATATCTCTCTCTTTAAAATATTAAGTTTGTGCTGACGCCCATTATCTGTCTCTCCCTCAATGTATTCGGTACTCTCTCTCTCTCTCTCTCTCTCTCTCTCAACTCAAGTGTAAAAATCTCTCTCTGTGTCTTGTACATTGAATTCTTGACTTGCCCGTAAATGTATTTTAAAAAACATCTTTTTCTTTATATATATTCAATTTCTGACTATTATCTCTTTCTGTATTTAATTCGCAACTTGACGGTGAAAAAAAGGTAATCACCCAAACATACACAAACCAGAAATTACTGAAAAATATTACTAGAACCTTTTTTTGCTGGAAAATAGACTCGAAGGGCCAGATTTAGTTATTTTATTCATTCATTCATTCATTCATTCATTTACTTATTTATTTATTTATCTATTTATTTATTTTGGACATTATGGCCAATTATTTAATTAAAAAGCTGTTTGTATAGTTAACATACTGCTTCTTCTGTATCAATTACATCTCTAATTATTACATATAAATAATAATAATTTTCAAGTGAAAGGAGTTAGAAAAAACTGATGTCATCAACATAATTAATTGATTAATACACTTGATCATTTAACACCATCTTGCTGATTGATGTTAGATATACTAGTATATTGCAGGCAATTTTGCAATTCATTCCTATCAACACATAATTTATCTAATGCAACTAAATTCTATATATAGATACAAATTTTGATATATATATATCACACATATATTTGATTTCAAAGTTTATTAATTGTTAATTCTGAACAAGTATTTATTATACAAATAAACAACATATCACAGCTGTCACATTTTAGTGTCATGTATAGAAAATGCATACTTTAAATGTGGTGCTTTTTGTATTGTAACAGAAAAGTGGATTTAAAATTTATAACTAAACATATCAAGCCATTGTCAATGTTTCACTTCAGGGGAACAGCAAGAATTCTACGGAATAAGATTTGCTGCTTGGTTAGCTTTTTATGGTGCGGAAAATATATTTTTTGAAAAAGCTATAATTTGCTAAAAAGTCCATCTTGTTCGAAGCTGTATTCAAAATTTCAAGAAGAAACATTTTACCTTTGCAATCATAATTAAAGTGCCTGAGTAAAATCTGTTGCAAATGAGATTTGTATAGCAGTCTTATTTACAGAAATTCGGACTTTTTAACACAAAATGGTCAACAATGGCTATTTATGTGTTTTTGCTATTTATAGTAACAGCGACCATCTTGGATGTCAGGCGGGGTCGCCTGGTACAAACTTTAGTCTATCCCACCTAAGGATATTCCACACCGAATACGGTTCCAGTAAGCCCAGTGGTTTCATAGGAGAAGATTTTCAAAGAATTGATTAAATATTTCACCTTTTTTGTATAATTCCTAAAAATCTGGTCAACGAAAAATTTCTTAGAAAAACCCGTTATATATGTTGAATGCCCCGCTATCTACTCTCTACATTTCAAATTTGAACAAAAACCGTTAACATGAGGCCCATGGGCCTTAACGCTCACCTGAGAATATGTCCAAAATTGTTTCCAAAGCGCAAAAGACAATATAATTGGTACTGAAACTTTACAAGTTTTCTCAACTTAAGAACTGCCACAAAACATAATCAGAAATATATCCATTCACATTTCATTTATAAGTAGCTTATATAATATGCATGAAGTAACTGTAATAAAATGAATAATTTCCAAATCATTAACAAATTTCAGTATACTTATGCAACTATGCCCTTGACCTTTGAACATTTATGACCTTGATCCATATATGATCATCATGTCAATACCTACAATATTCTAATATACATGCCTATACAAAAAGTTAACGTTTTCAATATATATAATAAGCAATTTATGACTTCTTTTGCAGCTTTGACCTTGACCTTTGAACAAATGACCTTGAACCATATATCAAAATGATAAATGCTGCAATACCTACAATATTTAAATATACATGCCTATACACAAAGTCAACAGTTTTTAAGATATTTAACAATTTAAGTCTTCTTTTGCAGCTGTGACCTTGACCTTTGAACATATGACCTTGAACCATATATCAAAATGATCGTCATTTCAATACGTATAATATTCTATTATACCCTTTACAAAAAGTTAATAGTTTTCAAGATAATTAGCAATTTGTCTTCTTTTGCAGCTGTGACCTTGACCTTTGAACATAAGACCTTGTACCATATATCAAAATGATCAATGCTGCAATACCTACAATATTCTAATATACATGCCTTTACAAAAGTTAATAGTTTTAAAGATAATTAGCAATTTAAGTTTACTTTTGGAACTGTGACCTTGACCTTTGAACATATGACCTTGAACAATATATCAAAATGATCGTCGTCACAATACCTACAATATTCTAATATACATGGCTATACAAAAAGTTCACAGTTTTCAAGATAACTATCAATTTAAGTTTTTTTTTTGCAGCTGTGACCTTGACCTTTGAACATGTGACCTTGAACCATATATCAAAATGATCGTCGTCAAAATATCTACAATATTCTAATATACAGTACATGCCTATCAAAAAGTTAATAGTTTTCAATTAGCAATTTATGTCTTCTTTTTGCAGCTGTAACCTTACACTTTAATTATGTGACCTTGAATCATATATCAAAATGATCGTTGTCACAATACCTACAATATTCTAATATACATGCCTATACAAAAAGATTAAAGTTTTCAAGCAAATGCACAATTTTATTATTTATAAGCCAAAAATAACATTTCAGGGGCAACAACTCCTATATGGATTACCATATAGTTACGAAACTTGGTACCGTTTTAAATTTTGTCATGCTGAACATTTTAACAATGTTTTTATTTCATATATCTTTTAATAATTGCAAGAAAATTGCCTAAAACTGCATTAATCACAAATTACGTCATGACCTTGATTTGTGACCTTAACCCTTTTTCAAGGTCATTTCAAGAAAAAGTCAAAACTGAAAATCTCATGTCATTATCTGTTCAAATAGTCAAGTAATAACAATTTGAAGCCATTTGAAGAAATTTTTAAAATTAAACGCAAAAACGCGTTACCCATTTTTCGACCAAATTTCACGAAATGAACAAACTACAGGCTTAAGACCCTAGAGAAGTCAAATATCACATCAGATTTTTTTTCTCCCATCACCGGTTTCGGAGAAGAAGATTTTTTAAGATTTTTGGACCCCTAGGTCACCTTGACCTAGTTTTGGTAGCCATGGCAATCTGAATTGCACCGGCCCATATATGCTAATGACCAAGTATCATTGAAATCTGTGCAGTTTTGGAGGAGAAGTCGAAAATAGGTGCTAACGACGCACGTACGCACGCACACACACACACACACACACACACACACACACACACACACACGCACGCACATACACACGCCGCGCCATGCCATAAGCTCACATGACCTTTCGGTCAGGTGAGCTAAAAATGTCTCAACAATGGCTTTTTATGTGTTTTTGCTATAGTAACAGTGGCCATCTTGGATGTCAGGCGGGGTCGCCTGATACAAACTTTAGTCTACCCCACCTAAGGACCTTCCACACCGAATTTGGTCCCAATTGGCCTAATGGTTTCAGAGGAGAATATTAAAGTTTACGCACGCATGCACGCACGGACGCACGCAAAAACATGCCATACGCTCAGCTGGCTAGCTGCATTATTGACAAGAGCTTTCTTCCCGAGTGATTTTGGTTCTACCGATTTGGCTATTGCTAAACTATTTACTTAGATTTTACCAGTCGCAAACGAACCGATATTTTTACGATGATTAATCATCACAAACATACATTTTATTTCTATATCCATGTGATTTATTTTACAAAAATAGATATAAACAACTGATATTACGCGGTTGAAGAGGGGTGCCGATTATCATCCCCATGCATGTGAAGGTTATTTTCGAAAGAGATTTGAAAAAGAATCACGATTTCCCCAATATTAATTAAAAAAATGAGAAAATTCATTAGTAATTTTCAGCATTATATCAGCATTAGGGATCATTAGAAAGAAACATTTATTGTCAATTAGCTCTTATATCACAGCGAAGCTTTTAAATTATGATTAGTGTATAAAACGTGTAGTAACAGTCTGTTAATATATATTCATACATAAAATTTTGTCCAACTAATGCAATAGAAAAATTCCTTTGTCACAATTACTTGCATTTAAATTAAAATGACAGGTTTTAGTTACATTCTCTAATGATATGGGTTTAATTTAATTATCGGAAAAGAATGAAATTTGCATTTAAAATAATATATGTTAACTGTAAACAGCGAAAATTAAAAAGGTGAAGAGGAAGCCACTGACGTAGATTAATTAATTGTTATATGCATAATAACTTGTTTAAAGCATCCTCCATTTTATTCCTATGGAAGTTAAGGAGTAGTGTTAGCAGTATTCTATTAATAAGAATCATTAGAATATATAATTAATATTCTGGATATAGAAAGATGGACGAGTAAAAGATTTATTGTTTAGTCAAAATAAGCACTTTTTCCGCAAATCGAGGCTTTGAAATTTAATGTTAAAGTTATCACAATGCTAACAGGCATAAACAAAAATAAATAAATAAATAAAACTGTTAATAAAAACAAAATTAAATAAATAAATAAAATTGTAAATAAAAACCAAAAACATAAAAACAATGATAAATTTGTTAAAGAAGAATATCTTAATTCGTTGCTGATAAAAAACTGTTTTACGAAGCTATCCTAAGACTAATGTTGTCTTATGATGGCCCTTCTACAATATTTAGTCCTTAGACAGTTTTTCGAAGGTGTCGCTATTTGAGACTGATCTTAAATATGATCCTGAACTTAGGGCAGATAGATATGTGTCTCTACGCTATATTAGGATAGTCCCAACGTTAGGATATTCTAAACAAATCAAACTATAACGGAAGCTCAGTTGATATAGGGCTCGCTTCGTATGTGTAAAGTCTGGGGTTCGAATCCAGGCCGGGTCAGACCAAGACTTAAAAATTGGTAGTGACTGTTCTTTCGCCAAGCACTCGGCATCTAGAAATGAAAGTCACGAAGTCCTTCTGAGGAGACGGGCCTGGCATGTTAAAGAACCCTACCTTCACATTGCCCTAAGTGCACTGCAAAGGCAAAATTTCTGCCACTTCACCTTTAGCAGCTGAGGTCTTGATATAAGTGAAATATTCTTGACTGGGACGTAAAACACCATTAAATCAAATCAAAATCAACTAAACAAACAAAGATGTCAGTCGTTTATTTACATTTGAAACGATGACATCAAAACTTACGCGAAAATAGTGTACAGACAAAGAGATAATCCATTAGATCATTTACATAGCATTATACGTAAATATGGACAACGGATGTCGGCAATACAAAAACATATATCTATAACAGCATTTATATTACATACTTCAGTTCATCAATTGTCCTCCGATGTGATGACGCGTTTCATGAATTGATTTTTTCGCAAATTGTCTACAAGATTCCATTTGTTTGGAAATGTTTGTGACAGATTTGAAAACCTTTGAAAAAGCACACCCAGTTTAACTCAGTCAAAAAAAATTCTACCTTCATATCGCTAAATTTTGGGGTCATCTTTCAACTCACATCTATAACCTTTGAAAAATCGAAAGACTAATACAAACTCGCACATCTAAGGTATACAAGACCTAGATTAATCCTAAGATTAATAATTGCTTTATATAATAGATTGGAAATGATGGTGCGACGTTAATCAATACTACAACCAACCAACTGACCAACAAATGATATAATTGCGTTTGTAATGAAACGCGGTTTTGAAATCATATTTATGAGTGATTTCACACGGAGCTACACATTTCCTCTTAAACTAGCAACAATCAGCATAGGGTTATGTAACATATAATGCTCTAGAAAACTAGAGAGCCGAAGCAAAACCGCCGATCTTCAGAAAGTGAACCGACAAGCTTGAGAAAACTTTGCCACAAATGACCACTCAACGAGATGGCACTGTACAATTGGTCATGGCTAGGCTAGTCAGTGTGAAACCTGCATTTCGTGAAATTCTTTCAAAAGAAAATCTTGACCATTTTTAGCGCTGCTATAGGACAGTTAATCATATTAGTGACTTTATATTAACTGACTACATGAACATCTCCAATCAAATTAACAAAAGTTTTGGGTCTAAATTTTTTGTGCCAAATTCTGCTTGGCTTATTTTCCTGCAACCTTTTTTCCTAATTCATTCAAAATTTATGGTGATTATATATATATATATATATATATATATATATATATATATATATATATATATATATATATATAATCAAGTTTAGAGTGTTAAACTGTAGAACAAGTATTATTTGCAGGTTAAATCTTGCATATTTTGCTAATGTGAAAACATTAGGGGGTACAACCATTTTCCATCTTTGTAAGACTTTTGAAGTATTAAAAATTTCAGTTCTCGCTTCTTCTGCCTTGCTTGAAGAGTTTTTTCTTCACTGACGAGATTGGCAACAGAAAATATTTTGTGTAAAAAAAATCAACCAAAACAACATGTTACTTAAAAGAAGTTTTAATTAATTAATCTAGCTACAATTAAGAGAATAGTTACAATAATTAATATACGATTTGTATATTTATATATATAGTTTTGTTTCTTTGAAAATTGTATTAACATTCTTTAACTAACCTATGTATAATTAAAACAAGATGCTGTGCCCATGGGCCTTAACGCTCATCTGAGGATATGTCCAATATTGTTTGCAAAGTGCAAACAATAATAGTTTTCAAGATAACAAGCAATTTAAGTTTTTTTGCAGCTGTGACCTTGACATACATCAAAATGATTGTCCTAAGGATGTTATAAATGAAATAACTAAGGTATATTTTTTGTAGATTCAGAGAAGAAGATTTTTAAAGTTTTTCACTATTTCCCATTCATGGGGCCCCAAGGGGACATAACTCCTTCATTTGTGCAAATCTGAAAGGGCTTCACCCAGGCATGATGGTTACCAAGTTTCATTAAATTTGGCCAAGTGGTTTTGGAGATTTAATTGTAAAAAGTTTAAGCATGATGCACAACGTATGACACACAGCAGATGAAGATGGATAGCAATAGCTCATCTGAGCTAAAAAGTCTGTTGCCAGAAAATTTCGTGAATTTAAATTTTGGGGAAATAAATCCTATTTTAAAAAAATGACATTTAATATTTTGTGGTTTTGGCTTGCCCACAAAAAAAAAAAGAACAAAATCTTATTTCCCTCACAAATACTTGTGATTTTACATTTTTTTTCCCAAAAGTTTTCATTGAAATTGTATCACTGTTACTTATTCAATAGTTTTTTTTTTTTTTTTTTTTTTTTTTTTTTTTTTTTTTTTTTGACAGCAGCAGGTCAAATCTCAAGATTGTTGTAAATGAATTTGTTAAGGTAGATCCCTAGTAAGTTTAAAGAAGATTTAAAAAAAAAAAAAAAGATTTTTTAATATTTATCCTCTTATAGTGGCTAATGGGGACAATCATCTTAGATTTAAAAAAAAAAAAAAAAGCCAAATATGAAAATCAACTAAGTTCATTCATTTTGGCCAAGTAGATGTAGAGGAATATAAAAAAGTTGATGCACAACAGACGACACATGACAAACAACAGATTGAGAACCATTACAATATTTCATTTGAGCTTTAAGCTCAAGTGAGCTACAAATAAACTGTAAACAAGCACATCCCTTGCAAGAAAACACAATGTTCAAAGCAATTGTAAACAAGACTACAATGAAACAATACAAATAAGGGATAAACAGTGAAGACTTAGGTACAACTAAACATGTACTGTGTTGGTTTATGTACAACTAAACATGTACTGTTTTGGTTTAGGTACAACTAAACATGTACTGTGTTGGTTTATCTTCTACATAAACAAACATTATTTTGGTTTAAACACGCTTGAGGATTAATGAATGTTTTCTACATATTTCAACTTCTGCTATGCAACTGTTGCCTAGAAGTCCAACTGGCATTGTTGCTTTTCCATTCTATTAATTATGTTTTCTAAGGCACTATTTAAGTGTACCTAAGAATGTTCCCCCCTTTTTATTAATGGATTTCGAAAATATGCACATATAGCATATCAAAAGTAAACAGGTATTTTTGTCAAATATTTTAATAACTTTTTTAGTTTTGTGTTTTCCAATATCTATTATTAATTTTTTATTGATGGCGTCCCTGAATTCTTTCACTTTGAAACCCTCTTCCTTTATTAACCAAACTCTATGCCTATAATGTTTTCCTTCAAAACAAAAAACAATAGGCATCAGTTAAACTATTGTCATGGAAACTAATATACACATAAAACGTACTTGAACATTTTTCAGAAGTATTAATGAAACACAAATGAGATAAAATCAATTAACTTTATCATTTGAAGGACCAACAGCACCAAAAGAATACGGAAATCATTTACTGCCGGTACCGGATCCCAGAAGAAAAACCTAAATGCATAAAAACAAGAATTCCATGGATTTAAATGTCTCACCTGGTTAGTTTAAATTAATTGAGTGAAAAATACATTACGTTAACATAAACTTTCACATTTTGACACGCCGCCACAAAAGTAACACCTAAGTCTCGCTTTTTGGAAATACCAGGCTCGACAAAAATAAGTCATGGACCTCAAAAGGCCTTATCACTTACTTGATGTTAAAGATCACCTAACACCAAATATTTAGATGAATATGTGAAGTAGGCCTAAAAGCTGGATCTTATAGATATTTTTGATTTATGATAAAAATATTTATATCGTAGGTCACTTTGACCTTCAAAGGAGGTTAAGGTCAAAATCCGTCATGAGGTTTTATGACAATAAGTAATGTAGTTCAGAAAAATTTGTTTAATCTAAACACAAATGTTTTACAGAATCTTCTGATCTGTCATGCTCAATTGTGTACTTATAAAAGTCTTAAAGATGGCTAAAACGCTTGCAATGTTACAAACATCACAAATCATCCACTTGAACTAGTACCAAGCTAACCAGTAGATGCCAACAAAAGTTACAGAAACAGTCCATGATTAAAATAAACATATTAACAACAAGATGGATAATAATGTCAACAAAACTTAGCAAAAAATCTTTTTAAATTAAATCATCTTAGGTTCAATTATTTTATGAACAGGATGGAAACCTTTATGATAGCAATAGTTTTTATGACTTTGGTTTAATGAAAAATCAAATAAAGAGGCCCATGATCCTTAACGCTCACCTGAGGATATGTCTCAAATATTTTGCAGAAGTACAGTAATCACGATTTATTAAAATTTTTGAAATGTTTGGACCTATAATGCCATAATGCTTCAAATTCAAATATTACATCTATTAAGAATCTTAAATAGCTAAAGCCTCGTTACAATATTCTACAATACATGGTTATACAAAAGTTTTGAAGATGATTAACTATTTTTTTCTTCTTACACAGGTATGAGCTAGACCTTATAAAACATATTTCCATGAACCATACATCAAAATGATTGTGATATCAAAACCTATAATATTCTAATATAATATAAATAATAAACACAAAGTTTTTAGTTTTCCATTTAAAAACCATTTCAGTTTTCCTATACAGCTATACCCTTGACCTTTCAACCCATGACCTAGAACCTTGTATCAAATTGATTTCTATATCAATACCTTCAATATTCTAATATACATGCCTTTATAAAAAGTTTCAAAGTTTTTACAATAATTAACAAATTCTGTATTATTTGGCAGCTAAATCATTGACCTTTAAACTCGTGAAATTTAATTATATATCAAAATGACTGTCACATCAACACCTATAACATTCTTATAAACGTGCCAATACAATATATAATTTTCCAAAAAATTTTTCAAATATACTTTTTAAGCAATTTACTGAGTATCCTTATTTTGAGCCCCATGACATTGTTTTGTGCAAATGTAAAACTTGATGTCCCAAGAATATTACACATAAAATAATTTTTATCTTTGTACATTCATTAGAAAATATTTTACAATTTGTTTTACAATACTCCCTTGAAGGCATTTTAATGGGACATAACCTTTTATTTGTCCAAAACTGAAAGCCTTTCACCCAGAAAAGTAACATCAAATTTAGCTAAATAGGTTTAAAGAATAAAATGTCACAAGTGTTTGCTTAATGGTGGATGCACAGTCAACAAAGATGGGTTACAATATCTGAGCTTTCAGCTCCGGTCACCAAGGTCCCCTAAAAAACCCATTAGCTAAATTTCACTTAGTGATGGGGTAAAAACGTAATGTTAAACACATCAACACACAATGTAACTTAACTTTAAAGCAACTGAAAATTATATTACCAATTTTTTTTTTTTCATGATATTAAACTTCATTTTTGGCTACCATGTACATAATTGCCAACTTTTTGCACTAATAACAGCTATAATGGTTTAATGAATAATATGGCCACAACATGCACAAACACATAGAAGAAAAATAAAATTAGATAGATATTTAACATTTTGTTCACAAAATCTTTTTCTGTGTTGTTGACTGGGTTTTGAGTTAATCATTTGTACTTCTGTAAGCATTAACACCTGTTAATAAAATAAAATTACAACTTATAAATTAAAACTTAAATGAAAATAAATACTTTAAATTCAAACAAAGAAAATTGTTTTGTTTCTGAGTTGAGTTGAGTAATGGTGTCAAGAATATTTCACTTATATCGAGACATTGCCAGCTATAGGAAAAAGTGAAACAATTTTACCTTTGCATTGTGCTAATAGCATTATATAGCAGTTTCTTTATAGTGTCATGCCTACCATGACAAGGGAGACTCTTTTATTTTAAGTTCCAATCTGAAAGAACTGACTTCCATTTCATAATGGTCTTTGGTCAGACTCAGTCAGGGTTCATATGCAAGACCTCCCACTTACTGAGCGAGCACTTTACCAACTGAACTACAAGAGTGGCTTTTATGTTTCTGTATGTCATCAAAAAATAACAATTGCTCTCGTATCTCTAGCAAATTCCATGGCAACAAAATGTCAATGTGATCAAAATAAATTAATACTAAGATGATTCTAATAAAAAAAATCTTCTTCAAATAAAAATATTGAATTTAAAGTAAAAGTAAAGACACCTGGCCTTTATTTGCTCATCTGAGTAACAATATTGCTTAAATAAGATTAGATCTCATTTGATTTAATTGGGTTTTATGTCCCAGTCAAGAATATTTCACTTACTAGTATATCAAGCTGTCACCAGCTATAGGTGAAGTTGTAGAATTTTTACCTTTGCAGTGCTCTTATCATGGCAATGTGCAGGGAGGATTCTTTTAGTGCGTCTTGCCTGCCTTGACATGGGGTATCAGTTTCTTGAGGTCTCCTCCAAAAGACCCAGTGACTTTCATATCTAAATGCCAAATGCTCGGAGAAAGAACAGTCACTACCATTTTTCAAGTCTTAGTCAACCCGGCCGGGGTCCAAAAACCTCCCTCCCACATACAAAGTGAGAACTCTACCAGCTGAGCTACCATAGTGATACTGTCATAGAATATATTAAAAAAGACATTCTGGTGATCTTTGTAGAACTTCATGCTTTGATGGTATACAATAAGTTTTCAATTTTCAGGCTCTCCAGTTCATACCAAGACATTAAAAATCTGTACTGCTTCATGTAACTGTGACTTACATGTGGGTCAAGTTCAACTAACTTCACAAACTTTGAATGAAAAGAAATGTATTTAAGATCACAAACCTGAATGTAAAGGTCAATCAGTTTCAACTTACTTTAAAAAGCCCAAAGAATGGCAAAATTCCTGTCATGTTTCAAAGCTATGGGTTTAATCATTTTATCCCCAAAACTTACTGCTAAAAATGAATACATATCCAACTATGGTACCTTAGTCATAAAAACTAAATACATCAACAATTATACTCAAATTTTATTTTATATTCTTGCATTGCTATACTGCTATCACAATTAACATGGTAAAATTTCCCATTAAAATTTGCATTAATTACACTCCATCAAACATCATAGGATTTTGATTTTATTTTGTGTGTACTCAATCTGTACATACTCTTAAACCAATTGCTCAAAAACAATAACATAATACTACATTACAGATGAAAACTCCTACATGCATATAAAAACTTTTCTGAATACATAGATACATGCAAAGCATTGTTTTTAATTAGCAACTAGATGGTAACATTAAAAACTCTAGAATGCATAAGGACATGCAAAACTTTGTCACCACTTGTCATTTGAATCGTATATGATACAAACATAGATTGACAGCACATGCAAAAAACATTATTTCTGCCTTCCCACTTGGCATTTGAATGGTACATGATACAAACAGAGATTGACAGCACGTGCAAAAAAACATTTTTTTTACTTGCCAAATGGATGGAATCTGCATTTAACTTCTGAATGCCATAGGACGTGCACAACATTTTTCGATCAATGGTAACTTGATGAAAGCTGTCTTACTCTTTGCAATGAATATATATTTTCATCTTTTTCTTTTTTGCAGAAACTAGAAAAAATGGTTAAAATGAGTAAAATTATCAAAGAATGCAGTAAAAGACTAAAACAAAAAAAAACACATATGAAATAAGCCTAATTCAACTTAAACTAAACCAACATTAAGAATAATTTTATCTTGAAGTACCAACCTTGATTCGTTACTGATAACTTGATGGTTACAATCTAACGCTTCTGATACCAAATAGCAAAGGTTTTTTACCTACAAAAAACTAGAAAAGACTAAAAGAAAAATGGGTTTCAATTCAATCAAGAAAATGACCAAGACGTTATGAAGTAGCAACATTGGTTCTCCATGGACAAATTGATGGTAACAGTTCAACAAATCCTGAATACAAAAGGATATGTAAAACTTTGTTTCCATATTGTGACTTGATGGAAACAGTCTTACTTTCCTGAATGCATAATGAAAGGCAAAACTTTGTTCCCATGCGGCAACATGATGGTCACAGTCCAACATTCCTGAATGCATAAAGACATGCAAAACTTTGATACCACTTGGCAACTGGATGATAACAGTTCAACATTCTTGAATGCAGAAGGATGTGCTTAACTTTATTCCCAATTGGAAGCTTTGAAAACTCTGAATGCAAAAGTTAATGCTAACTACATCACATTGGCAATATGGCAGATACAGTCCTTGTTTGACACATTGTTGACAAGAATTGAACATCCCTGAATGCTGCTGTAATTCGCTAGGACACGTCCATTTGTATCAAATTGGATCACTTCCTGGTTAAATCAATTCTGAGTGATGCGGGGTAATCCACAAACTTTTCCTACTACTGTTCTTTCCTGGCAACTCACAGGTACTTACATACATCTACAGCCATGTACAGGTATATACAGGTATCTCTAGCTATGTACAAGTACGTACAAGTATATATGATCCACGTTTGTACAGGTATCTACAGCTATGTACAAGTATATAAAGGTATCTACAGCTAACATCTACATGCAATGTACCTGGTTCTGCCACGGTTGATTCTCTCCTGGCAACACTGGAAGTTACATGTATAAAGCAATGTACAGGTATCTGCAGGTAACTTAGCTTAGCACATGTATGATACGATATGATACGATGCATATTACAAAACTACAGCTATTGTACAAGCATAAACAAGCAACATCACCATTCTACATGTGAGTGTTGCTTCCAGTATGATGCCCAGAAGGCAACAGTCAAATGCAGGAAAAGTTGATAAAGGTGAAAAACCCTAGCTGTTCAAGTAAACATCGAAAACATCATGCAATTTTAGCAGTAGTAAAAAAATCCTTAGTCTCAAGTTTTCATGGAAAATTGTTGAAAAGAATAAATATCAAGGAAAACAACACATGAGGTAGCTATTTTTCATCCTTGTAAAATACAATGGTAACTGAAAAAATATCTTCCCACATCATGGTAACTAAAAGCATTGAATAATCAGGACTTGTAATCTTTGTCTATGACTACGTATTGATGGTAACTGCTTATTCTTCCTGAATACATAAGGACATGCAAAACTTTGTCCCACTTGGCAATTGAGTGGTAAAAGTACACTCCTGAATGCATAAGGACATGCAAAACTTTATCCGACTTGGCAATTTGGTGGTAACAGTCCCACACACCTGAATACATAATGACATGCAAAACATTATCCCACTTGAAAATTTTTTCACAAAGGACAATTGAGTGGTAACATTATAACTCCCCTGAATGCATAAGGACATGCAAAACATTATTGCCACTTGGCATCTGCATGGCAACAGTCTCACACTCCTAAATGCATAAGGACATGCAAAACTTTGTTCCCACTAGGCAACTGGGTGGTAACAGTAAAACAGTCCTGAATGCATAAGGACATGCAAAACATTGTCGCCACTTGGCATCTGTATGGCAACAGTCCAAAACTCCTGAATGCATAAGGACATGCAAAACTTTATCCCACTTGAAAATTTGTTCACAAAGGACAATTAAGAGGTAACATTCTAACACTCCTGAATGCATAAGGATTTGCAAAACATTGTTGGCACTTGACATCTGCATGGCAACAGTCTCAAAATCCTGAATGCATAAGGACATGCAAAACTTTGTTCCAACTAGGCAACTAGGTGGTAACAGTAAAACACTCCTGAATGCATAAGGACATGCAAAACTTTGTTCCCACTTGGCAACTGGGTGGTAACAGTCTGACACTCCTAAATGCATAAGGACATGCAAAACATTGTCGCCACTTGACATCTGCATGGCAACAGTCTCACACTCCTGAATGTATAAGGACATGCAAAACTTTGTTCCCACTAGGCAACTAGGTGGTAACAGTAAAACACTCCTGAATGCATAAGGACATGTAAAACTTTGTTCACAAATGACAATTGAGAAGTAACAGTCTAACACTCCTGAATGAATAAGGACATGTAAAACTTTATACCACTTGGCAATTTGGTGGTAACAGTCCCACACTCCTGAATCCATAAGGACATGCAAAACTTTATCCCACTTGAAAATTTTTTCACAAACAACAATTGAGTTGTAACATTCTAACACTCCTGAATGCATAAGGACATGCAAAACATTATCGCCACTTGGCATCTGCATGGCAACAGTCTCACACTCCTAAATGCATAAGGACATGCAAAACTTTGTTCCCACTAGGCAACTAGGTGGTAACAGTAAAACAGTCCTGAATGCATAAGAACATGCAAAACATTGTCGCCACTTGACATCTGCATGGCAACAGTCTCACACTCCTGAATGCATAAGGATATGCAAACTTTTGTTCCAAATAGGCAACTAGGTGGTAACAGTAAAACCCTCCAGAATGCATAAAATCATGCAAAACTTTGTTCTCACTTAGCAACTGGACGATAACAGTCTAACACTCCTAAATGCATAAGGACATGCAAAACATTGTCGCCACTTGACATCTGCATGGCAACAGTCTAACACTCCTGAATGCATAAGAACATGCAAAACTTTGTTCCCACTTGGGATCTGTATGGCAACAATCCAAAACTCCTGAATGCATAAGGACATGCAAAACTTTATCCCACTTGAAAATTTGTTCACAAAGGACAATTGAGTGGTAACATTCTAAAACTCCTGAATGCATAAGGATTTGCAAAACATTGTGGCCACTTGACATCTCCATGGCAACAGTCTCACACTCCTGAATGCATAAGGACATACAAAACTTTGTTCTCACTTAGCAACTGGACGGTAACAGTAAAACTCCTGAATGCATAAGGACATGCAAAACTTTGTTCTCACTTAGCAACTGGACGGTAACAGTCTAACACTCACAAATGCATAAAGACATGCAAAACATTGTCGCCACTTGACATCTGCATGGCAACAGTCTCAAACTCCTGAAGGCATAAGGACATACAAAACTTTGTTCCCACTAGGCAACTAGGTGGTAACAGTAAAACACTCCTAAATACATAAGGATGTGCAAAACTTTATTCACAAATAACAATTGAGTGGTAACAATCTAACACTCCTAAATGCATAAGGACATGTAAAACTTTATCCCACTTGGCAATTTGGTGGTTACAGTCCCACACTCCTGAATGCATAAGGACATGTAAAACTTTGTTCACAAATGCAATTGAGTGGTAACAGTCTAACACTCCTGAGTACATAAGGACATGCAAAACATTGTCACCACTTGACATCTGCATGGCAACAGTCCAAAACTCCTAAATGCATAAGGACATGCAAAACTTTATCCCACTTGAAAATTTGTTCACAAAGGACAATTGAGTGGTAACATTCTAACACTCCTGAATGCATAAACACATGCAAAACATTATCGCCACTTGACATATGCATGACAACAGTCACACACATGTGAATGCATAAGGACATGCAAAACTTTGTTCCTACTAGGCAACTAGGTGGTAACAGTAAAACACTCCTGAATGCATAAAAACATCGAAAACTTTGTTCCCACTTCGCATCTGTATGGCAACAGTCTAACACTCTTCAATGCATAAGGATATGTAAAACTTAATTCCCACTTGGCAACTAGGTGGTAACAGTAAAACACTCCTGAATGCATAAGGACATGCAAAACTTTGTTCCCACTTGGCAAATGGGTGGTAAAATTCTAACACTCCTAAATGCATAAGGACATGCAAAACATTGTCGCCACTTGACATATGCATGGCAACATTCTAACACTCCTGAATGCATAAGGACATGCAAAACTTTGTTCCCACTTGGCATCTGTATGGCAACAGTCTAACACTCCTGAATGCATAAAGACATGCAAAACTTTGTTACGACTTGGAAACTGGAATTTAACAGTTCAACATTCTTGAATGCAGAAGGATGTTCTAAACTTTATTCCCAATTGAGGCTTTGAAAACTCTGAATGCAAACGTTAATGCTAACTACATCACATTGGAAACATGACAGATACAGTCCTTGTTTGACACATTGTTGACAAGAATTGAACATCCCTGAATGCTGCTGTAATTCACTAGGACACATCCATTTGTATCAAATTGGATCACTTCCTGGTTAAGTCAATGCTGAGTGATGCGGGGTAATCCACAAACTTTTCCTACTACTGTTCTTTCCTGGCAACTCACAGGTACTTACATACATCTACAGCCATGTACAGGTATATACAGGTATCTCTAGCTATGTACAAGTACGTACAAGTATATATGATCCACATGTTTGTACAGGTATCTACAGCTATGTACAAGTATATAAAGGTATCTACAGCTAACATCTACATGCAATGTACCTGGTTCTGCCACGGTTGATTCTCTCCTGGCAACACTGGAAGTTACATGTATAAAGCAATGTACAGGTATCTGCAGGTAACTTAGCTTAGCACATGTATGATACGATATGATACGATGCATATTACAAAACTACAGCTATTGTACAAGCATAAACAAGCAACATCACCATTCTACATGTGAGTGTTGCTTCCAGTATGATGCCCAGAAGGCAACAGTCAAATGCAGGAAAAGTTGATAAAGGTGAAAAACCCTAGCTGTTCAATTAAACATCGAAAACATCATGCAATTTTAGCAGTAGTAAAAAAATCCTTAGTCTCAAGTTTTTATGGAAAATCGTTGACAAGAATAAATATCAAGGAAAACAACACATGTGGTAGCTATTTTTCATCCTTGTAAAATACAATGGTAACTGAAAAAATATCTTCCCACATCATGGTAACTAAAAGAATAGAATAATCAGGACTTGTAATCTTTGTCTATGACTACGTATTGATGGTAACTGCTTATTCTTCCTGAATACATAAGGACATGCAAAACTTTGTTCACAATTGACAATTTCGTGGTAACAGTCCCACACTCCTGAATGCATAAGGACATGCGAAACATTGTCGTCACTTGACAACTGCTTGGCAACAGTCTCACACATGTGAATGCACAAGGACATGCAAGTCTTTGTTCCCACTAGGCAACTAGGTGGTAACAGTAAAACACTCCTGAATGCATAATGACATGCAAAACTTTGTTCCCTCTTGGCATCTGTATGGCAACAGTTTAACACTCCTGAATGCATAAGGACATGCAAAACTTTAATCCCACTAGGCAACTAGGTAGTAACAGTAAAACACTCCTGAATGCATAAGGACATGCAAAACTTTGTTCCCACTTGGCAACTGGGTGGTTACAGTCTAACACTCCTAAATGCATAAGGACATGCAAAACTTTGTTCCCACTTGGCAACTGGATGGTAACAGTCTAACACTCCTAAATGCATAAGGACATGCAAAACATTGTCACCACTTGACATCTGCATGGCAACAGTCTAACACTCCTGAATGCATAAGGACATGCAAAACTTTGTTCCCACTAGGCAACTAGGTTGTATCAGTAAAATACTCCTGAATGCATAAAGACATACAAAACATTGTTGCCACTTGACATCTGCTTGGCAACAGTCTCACACTCCTGAATGCATAAGGATATGCAAAACTTTGTTCCCACTGGGCAACTAGGTGGTAACAGTAAAACACTCCTGAATGCATAAGGACATGCAAAACTTTGTTCCCACTTGACATCTGCATGGCAACAGTCACACACATGTGAATGCATAAGGACATGCAAAACTTTGTTCCCACAAGGCAACTTGGTGGTAACAGTCTTACACTCATGAATGCATAAGGACATACAAAACTTTGTTCCCAATAGGCAACTAGGTGGTAACAGTAAAACACTCCTGAATGCATAAAGACATGCAAAACATTGTCGCCACTTGACATCTGCATGTCAACAGTCTCACACTCCTGAATGCATAAGGACATGCAAAACTTTGTTCCCAAAAGGCAACTAGGTGGTAACAGTAAAACACTCCTGAATGCATAAAGACATGCAAAACTTTGTTCCCACTTGGCAACTGGGTGGTTACAGTTTAACACTCCTAAATGCATAAGGACATGCAAAACTTTGTTCCCACTTGGCAACTGGATGGTAACAGTCTAACACTCCTAAATGCATAAGGACATGCAAAACATTGTCACCACTTGACATCTGCATGGCAACAGTCTAACACTCCTGAATGCATAAGGACATGCAAAACTTTGATCCCACTAGGCAACTAGGTTGTATCAGTAAAATACTCCTGAATGCATAAAGACATACAAAACATTGTTGCCACTTGACATCTGCTTGGCAACAGTCTCACACTCCTGTATGCGTAAGGACATGCAAAACTTTGTTCCCACTAGGCAACTAGGTGGTAACAATAAAACACTCCTGAATGCATAAGGACATGCAAAACATTGTCGCCACTTGAAATCTGCATGGCGACAGTCTCACACTCCTGAATGCATAAGGATATGCAAAACTTTGTTCCCACTAGGCAACTAGGTGGTAACAGTAAAACACTCCTGAATGCATAAGGACATGCAAAACTTTGTTCCCACTTGACATCTGCATGGCAACAGTCACACACATGTGAATGCATAAGGACATGCAAAACTTTGTTCCCACAAGGACAACTTGGTGGTAACAGTCTTACACCCATGAATGCATAAGGACATGCAAAACTTTGTTCCCAATAGGCAACTAGGTGGTAAAAGTAAAACACTCCTGAATGCATAAAGACATGCAAAACATTGTCGCCACTTGACATCTGCATGTCAACAGTCTCACACTCCTGAATGCATAAAGACATGCAAAACTTTGTTCCCAAAAGGCAACTAGGTGGTAACAGTAAAACACTCCTGAATGCATAAAGACATGCAAAACTTTGTTCCCACTTGGCAACTGGGTGGTAACATTCTAACACTCCTAAATGCATAAGGACATGCAAAACAGTGTTGCCACTTGAAATATCCATGGCAACAGTCTCATACTCCTGAATGCATAAGGATATTCAAAACTTTGTTCCCACTTGGCATCTGTATTGCAACAGTCTAACACTCTTGAATGCATAAAGACATGCAAAACTTTGTTCCCACTTGGCAACTGGATGATAACATTCTAACACTCCTAAATGCATAAGGACATGCAAAACATTGTTGCCACTTGACATATCCATGGCAACAGTCTCACACTCCTGAATGCATAAGGATATTCAAAACTTTGTTACCACTTGGCATCTGTATGGCAACAGTGTAACACTCCTGAATGCATAAAGACATGCAAAACTTTGTTACGACTTGGAAACTGGAATTTAACAGTTCAACATTCTTGAATGCAGAAGGATGTGCTAAACTTTATTCCCAATTGGAAGCTTTGAAAACTCTGAATGCAAACGTTAAAGCTAACTACATCACATTGGCAACATGACAGATACAGTCCTTGTTTGACACATTGTTGACAAGAATTGAACATCCCTGAATGCTGCTGTAATTCACTAGGACACATCCATTTGTATCAAATTGGATCACTTCCTGGTTAAGTCAATGCTGAGTGATGCGGGGTAATCCACAAACTTTTCCTACTACTGTTCTTTCCTGGCAACTCACAGGTACTTACATACATCTACAGCCATGTACAGGTATATACAGGTATCTCTAGCTATGTACAAGTACGTACAAGTATATATGATCCACATGTTTGTACAGGTATCTACAGCTATGTACAAGTATATAAAGGTATCTACAGCTAACATCTACATGCAATGTACCTGGTTCTGCCACGGTTGATTCTCTCCTGGCAACACTGGAAGTTACATGTATAAAGCAATGTACAGGTATCTGCAGGTAACTTAGCTTAGCACATGTATGATACGATATGATACGATGCATATTACAAAACTACAGCTATTGTACAAGCATAAACAAGCAACATCACCATTCTACATGTAAGTGTTGCTTCCAGTATGATGCCCAGAAGGCAACAGTCAAATGCAGGAAAAGTTGATAAAGGTGAAAAACCCTAGCTGTTCAAGTAAACATCGAAAACATCATGCAATTTTAGCAGTAGTAAAAAAATCCTTAGTCTCAGTTTTTATGGAAAATCGTTGACAAGAATAAATATCAAGGAAAACAACACATGTGGTAGCTATTTTTCATCCTTGTAAAATACAATGGTAACTGAAAAAATATCTTCCCACATCATGGTAACTAAAAGAATTGAATAATCAGGACTTGTAATCTTTGTCTATGACTACGTATTGATGGTAACTGCTTATTCTTCCTGAATACATAAGGACATGCAAAACTTTGTTCACAAATGACAATTTCGTGGTAACAGTCCCACACTCCTGAATGCATAAGGACATGCGAAACATTGTCGCCACTTGACAACTGCTTGGCAACAGTCTCACACATGTGAATGCATAATGACATGCAAAATTTTGTTCCCACTAAGCAACTAGGTGGTAACAGTAAAACATTCCTGAATGCATAAGGACATGCAAAACTTTGTTCCCACTTGGCAACTGGGTGGTAACAGTATAACACTCCTGAATGCATAAGGACATACAAAACATTGTCGCCACTTGACATCTGCATGGCAACAATCTCACATTCCTGAATGTATAAGGACATGCAAAACTTTGTTCCCACTAGGCAACTAGGTTGTAACAGTAAAACACTCCTGAATGCATAAGGACATGCAAAATATTGTCGCCACTTGACATCTGCTTGGCAACAGTCTCACACATGTGAATGCATAAGGACATGCAAAACTTTGTTCCCACTAAGCAACTAGGTGGTAACAGTAAAACACTCCTGAATGCATAAGGACATGCAAAACTTTGTTCCCACTAAGCAACTAGGTGGTAACAGTAAAACACTCCTGAATGCATAAGGACATGCAAAACTTTGTTCCCACTTGGCAACTGGGTGGTTACAGTCTAACACTCCTAAATGCATAAGGACATGCAAAACATTGTCGCCACTTGACATATGCATGGCAACATTCTAACACTCCTGAATGCATAAGGACATACAAAACTTTGTTCCCACTAGGCAACTAGGTGATAACAGTAAAACACTCCTGAATGCATAAGGACATGCAAAACTTTGTTCCTACTAGGCAACTAGGTGGTAACAGTAAATTACTCCTGAATGCATCAGGACATGCAAAACTTTGTTCACAAATGACAATTTCGTGGTAACAGTCCCACACTCCTGAATGCATAAGGACATGCAAAACATTGTCGCCACTTGACATCTGCTTGGCAACAGTTTCACACATGTGAATGCATCAGGACATGCAAAACTTTGTTCCCACTAAACTGGTTGATAACAGTAAAACACTCCTGAATGCATAAGGACATGCAAAACTTTGTTCCCTCTTGGCATCTGTATGGCAACAGTTTAACACTCCTGAATGCATAAGGACATGCAAAACTTTAATCCCACTAGGCAACTAGGTAGTAACAGTAAAACACTCCTGAATGCATAAGGAAATGCAAAACTTTGTTCCCACTTGGCAACTGGGTGGTTACAGTCTAACACTCCTAAATGCATAAGGACATGCAAAATATTGTCACCACTTGACATCTGCATGGCAACAGTCTAACACTCCTGAATGCATAAGGACATGCAAAACTTTGTTCCCACTTCGCAACTGGATGGTAACAGTCTAACACTCCTAAATGCATAAGGACATGCAAAACATTGTCACCACTTGAAATCTGCATGGCAACAGTCTAACACTCCTGAATGCATAAGGATATGCAAAACTTTGTTCCCACTAGGCAACTAGGTTGTATCAGTAAAATACTCCTGAATGCATAAAGACATACAAAATATTGTTGCCACTTGACATCTGCTTGGCAACAGTCTCACACTCCTGTATGCGTAAGGACATGCAAAACTTTGTTCCCACTAGGCAACTAGGTGGTAACAGTAAAACACTCCTGAATGCATTAGGACATGCAAAACATTGTCGCCACTTGAAATCTGCATGGCGACAGTCTCACACTCCTGAATGCATAAGGATATGCAAAACTTTGTTCCCACTAGGCAACTAGGTGGTAACAGTAAAACACTCCTGAATGCATAAGGACATGCAAAACTTTGTTCCCACTTGACATCTGCATGGCAACAGTCTCACACTGCTGAAGGCATAAGGACATGCAAAACTTTGTTCCCACTAAGCAACTAGGTGGTAACAGTAAAACATTCCTGAATGCATAAGGACATGCAAAACTTTGTTCACACTTGGCAACTGGGTGGTAACAGTATAACACTCCTGAATGCATAAGGACATACAAAACATTGTCGCCACTTGACATCTGCATGGCAACAATCTCCCATTCCTGAATGTATAAGGACATGCAAAACTTTGTTCCCACTAGGCAACTAGGTTGTAACAGTAAAACACTCCTGAATGCATAAGGACATGCAAAACATTGTCGCCACTTGACATCTGCTTGGCAACAGGCTCACACATGTGAATGCATAAGGACATGCAAAACTTTGTTCCCACTAAGCAACTAGGTGGTAACAGTAAAACACTCCTGAATGCATAAGGACATGCAAAACTTTGTTCCCACTTGGCAACTGGGTGGTTACAGTCTAACACTCCTAAATGCATAAGGACATGCAAAACATTGTCGCCACTTGACATCTGCATGGCAACATTCTAACACTCCTGAATGCATAAGGACATGCAAAACTTTGTTCCCACTTGGCATCTGTATGGCAACAGTCTAACACTCCTGAATGCATAAGGACATGCAAAACTTTGTTCCCACTTGGCATCTGTATGGCAACAGTTTAACACTCCTGAATGCATAAAGACATGCAAAACTTTGTTACGACTTGGCAACTGGATGATAACAGTTCAACATTCTTGAATGCAGAAGGATGTGCTAAACTTTATTCCCAATTGGAAGCTTTGAAAACTCTGAATGCAAACGTTAAAGCTAACTACATCACATTGGCAACATGACAGATACAGTCCTTGTTTGACACATTGTTGACAAGAATTGAACATCCCTGAATGCTGCTGTAATTCACTAGGACACATCCATTTGTATCAAATTGGATCACTTCCTGGTTAAGTCAATGCTGAGTGATGCGGGGTAATCCACAAACTTTTCCTACTACTGTTCTTTCCTGGCAACTCACAGGTACTTACATACATCTACAGCCATGTACAGGTATATACAGGTATCTCTAGCTATGTACAAGTACGTACAAGTATATATGATCCACATGTTTGTACAGGTATCTACAGCTATGTACAAGTATATAAAGGTATCTACAGCTAACATCTACATGCAATGTACCTGGTTCTGCCACGGTTGATTCTCTCCTGGCAACACTGGAAGTTACATGTATAAAGCAATGTACAGGTATCTGCAGGTAACTTAGCTTAGCACATGTATGATACGATATGATACGATGCATATTACAAAACTACAGCTATTGTACAAGCATAAACAAGCAACATCACCATTCTACATGTAAGTGTTGCTTCCAGTATGATGCCCAGAAGGCAACAGTCAAATGCAGGAAAAGTTGATAAAGGTGAAAAACCCTAGCTGTTCAAGTAAACATCGAAAACATCATGCAATTTTAGCAGTAGTAAAAAAATCCTTAGTCTCAGTTTTTATGGAAAATCGTTGACAAGAATAAATATCAAGGAAAACAACACATGTGGTAGCTATTTTTCATCCTTGTAAAATACAATGGTAACTGAAAAAATATCTTCCCACATCATGGTAACTAAAAGAATTGAATAATCAGGACTTGTAATCTTTGTCTATGACTACGTATTGATGGTAACTGCTTATTCTTCCTGAATACATAAAGACATGCAAAACTTTGTTCACAAATGACAATTTCGTGGTAACAGTCCCACACTCCTGAATGCATAAGGACATGCAAAACTTTGTTCCCACTAGGCAACTAGGTGGTAACAGTAAAACACTCCTGAATGCATAAGGACATGCAAAACTTTGTTCCCTCTTGGCATCTGTATGGCAACAGTTTAACACTCCTGAATGCATAAGGACATGCAAAACTTTAATCCCACTAGGCAACTAGGTAGTAACAGTAAAACACTCCTGAATGCATAAGGAAATGCAAAACTTTGTTCCCACTTGGCAACTGGGTGGTTACAGTCTAACACTCCTAAATGCATAAGGACATGTAAATTATATTGTCACCACTTGACATCTGCATGGCAACAGTCTAACACTCCTGAATGCATAAGGACATGCAAAACTTTGTTCCCACTTGGCAACTGGATGGTAACAGTCTAACACTCCTAAATGCATAAAGACATGCAAAACATTGTCACCACTTGACATCTGCATGGCAACAGTCTAACACTCCTGAATGCATAAGGACATGCAAAACTTTGTTCCCACTTGACATCTGCATGGCAACAGTCACACACATGTGAATGCATAAGGACATGTAAAACTTTGTTCCCACAAGGCAACTTGGTGGTAACAGTCTTACACCCATGAATGCATAAGGACATGCAAAACTTTGTTCCCAATAGGCAACTAGGTGGTAAAAGTAAAACACTCCTGAATGCATAAAGACATGCAAAACATTGTCGCCACTTGACATCTGCATGTCAACAGTCTCACACTCCTGAATGCATAAGGACATGCAAAACTTTGTTCCCAAAAGGCAACTAGGTGGTAACAGTAAAACACTCCTGAATGCATAAAGACATGCAAAACTTTGTTCCCACTTGGCAACTGGGTGGTAACATTCTAACACTCCTAAATGCATAAGGACATGCAAAACAGTGTTGCCACTTGAAATATCCATGGCAACAGTCTCATACTCCTGAATGCATAAGGATATTCAAAACTTTGTTCCCACTTGGCATCTGTATTGCAACAGTCTAACACTCTTGAATGCATAAAGACATGCAAAACTTTGTTCCCACTTGGCAACTGGATGATAACATTCTAACACTCTTAAATGCATAAGGACATGCAAAACATTGTTGCCACTTGACATATCCATGGCAACAGTCTCACACTCCTGAATGCATAAGGATATTCAAAACTTTGTTACCACTTGGCATCTGTATGGCAACAGTGTAACACTCCTGAATGCATAAAGACATGCAAAACTTTGTTACGACTTGGAAACTGGAATTTAACAGTTCAACATTCTTGAATGCAGAAGGATGTGCTAAACTTTATTCCCAATTGGAAGCTTTGAAAACTCTGAATGCAAACGTTAAAGCTAACTACATCACATTGGCAACATGACAGATACAGTCCTTGTTTGACACATTGTTGACAAGAATTGAACATCCCTGAATGCTGCTGTAATTCACTAGGACACATCCATTTGTATCAAATTGGATCACTTCCTGGTTAAGTCAATGCTGAGTGATGCGGGGTAATCCACAAACTTTTCCTACTACTGTTCTTTCCTGGCAACTCACAGGTACTTACATACATCTACAGCCATGTACAGGTATATACAGGTATCTCTAGCTATGTACAAGTACGTACAAGTATATATGATCCACATGTTTGTACAGGTATCTACAGCTATGTACAAGTATATAAAGGTATCTACAGCTAACATCTACATGCAATGTACCTGGTTCTGCCACGGTTGATTCTCTCCTGGCAACACTGGAAGTTACATGTATAAAGCAATGTACAGGTATCTGCAGGTAACTTAGCTTAGCACATGTATGATACGATATGATACGATGCATATTACAAAACTACAGCTATTGTACAAGCATAAACAAGCAACATCACCATTCTACATGTAAGTGTTGCTTCCAGTATGATGCCCAGAAGGCAACAGTCAAATGCAGGAAAAGTTGATAAAGGTGAAAAACCCTAGCTGTTCAATTAAACATCGAAAACATCATGCAATTTTAGCAGTAGTAAAAAAATCCTTAGTCTCAGTTTTTATGGAAAATCGTTGACAAGAATAAATATCAAGGAAAACAACACATGTGGTAGTTATTTTTCATCCTTGTAAAATACAATGGTAACTGAAAAAATATCTTCCCACATCATGGTAACTAAAAGAATTGAATAATCAGGACTTGTAATCTTTGTCTATGACTACGTATTGATGGTAACTGCTTATTCTTCCTGAATACATAAGGACATGCAAAACTTTGTTCACAAATGACAATTTCGTGGTAACAGTCCCACACTCCTGAATGCATAAGGACATGCGAAACATTGTCGCCACTTGACAACTGCTTGGCAACAGTCTCACACATGTGAATGCATAAGGACATGCAAAACTTTGTTCCCACTAAGCAACTAGGTGGTAACAGTAAAACATTCCTGAATGCATAAGGACATGCAAAACTTTGTTCCCACTTGGCAACTGGGTGGTAACAGTATAACACTCCTGAATGCATAAGGACATACAAAACATTGTCGCCACTTGACATCTGCATGGCAACAATCTCACATTCCTGAATGTATAAGGACATGCAAAACTTTGTTCCCACTAGGCAACTAGGTTGTAACAGTAAAACACTCCTGAATGCATAAGGACATGCAAAATATTGTCGCCACTTGACATCTGCTTGGCAACAGTCTCACACATGTGAATGCATAAGGACATGCAAAACTTTGTTCCCACTAAGCAACTAGGTGGTAACAGTAAAACACTCCTGAATGCATAAGGACATGCAAAACTTTGTTCCCACTTGGCAACTGGGTGGTTACAGTCTAACACTCCTAAATGCATAAGGACATGCAAAACATTGTCGCCACTTGACATATGCATGGCAACATTCTAACACTCCTGAATGCATAAGGACATGCAAAACTTTGTTCCTACTAGGCAACTAGGTGGTAACAGTAAATTACTCCTGAATGCATCAGGACATGCAAAACTTTGTTCACAAATGACAATTTCGTGGTAACAGTCCCACACTCCTGAATGCATAAGGACATGCAAAACATTGTCGCCACTTGACATCTGCTTGGCAACAGTTTCACACATGTGAATGCATCAGGACATGCAAAACTTTGTTCCCACTAAACTGGTTGATAACAGTAAAACACTCCTGAATGCATAAGGACATGCAAAACTTTGTTCCCTCTTGGCATCTGTATGGCAACAGTTTAACACTCCTGAATGCATAAGGACATGCAAAACTTTAATCCCACTAGGCAACTAGGTAGTAACAGTAAAACACTCCTGAATGCATAAGGAAATGCAAAACTTTGTTCCCACTTGGCAACTGGGTGGTTACAGTCTAACACTCCTAAATGCATAAGGACATGCAAAATATTGTCACCACTTGACATCTGCATGGCAACAGTCTAACACTCCTGAATGCATAAGGACATGCAAAACTTTGTTCCCACTTCGCAACTGGATGGTAACAGTCTAACACTCCTAAATGCATAAGGACATGCAAAACATTGTCACCACTTGAAATCTGCATGGCAACAGTCTAACACTCCTGAATGCATAAGGATATGCAAAACTTTGTTCCCACTAGGCAACTAGGTTGTATCAGTAAAATACTCCTGAATGCATAAAGACATACAAAATATTGTTGCCACTTGACATCTGCTTGGCAACAGTCTCACACTCCTGTATGCGTAAGGACATGCAAAACTTTGTTCCCACTAGGCAACTAGGTGGTAACAGTAAAACACTCCTGAATGCATTAGGACATGCAAAACATTGTCGCCACTTGAAATCTGCATGGCGACAGTCTCACACTCCTGAATGCATAAGGATATGCAAAACTTTGTTCCCACTAGGCAACTAGGTGGTAACAGTAAAACACTCCTGAATGCATAAGGACATGCAAAACTTTGTTCCCACTTGACATCTGCATGGCAACAGTCTCACACTGCTGAAGGCATAAGGACATGCAAAACTTTGTTCCCACTAAGCAACTAGGTGGTAACAGTAAAACATTCCTGAATGCATAAGGACATGCAAAACTTTGTTCACACTTGGCAACTGGGTGGTAACAGTATAACACTCCTGAATGCATAAGGACATACAAAACATTGTCGCCACTTGACATCTGCATGGCAACAATCTCCCATTCCTGAATGTATAAGGACATGCAAAACTTTGTTCCCACTAGGCAACTAGGTTGTAACAGTAAAACACTCCTGAATGCATAAGGACATGCAAAACATTGTCGCCACTTGACATCTGCTTGGCAACAGGCTCACACATGTGAATGCATAAGGACATGCAAAACTTTGTTCCCACTAAGCAACTAGGTGGTAACAGTAAAACACTCCTGAATGCATAAGGACATGCAAAACTTTGTTCCCACTTGGCAACTGGGTGGTTACAGTCTAACACTCCTAAATGCATAAGGACATGCAAAACATTGTCGCCACTTGACATATGCATGGCAACATTCTAACACTCCTGAATGCATAAGGACATGCAAAACTTTGTTCCCACTTGGCATCTGTATGGCAACAGTCTAACACTCCTGAATGCATAAGGACATACAAAACATTGTCGCCACTTGACATCTGCATGGCAACAATCTCCCATTCCTGAATGTATAAGGACATGCAAAACTTTGTTCCCACTAGGCAACTAGGTTGTAACAGTAAAACACTCCTGAATGCATAAGGACATGCAAAACATTGTCGCCACTTGACATCTGCTTGGCAACAGTCTCACACATGTGAATGCATAAGGACATGCAAAACTTTGTTCCCACTAAGCAACTAGGTGGTAACAGTAAAACACTCCTGAATGCATAAGGACATGCAAAACTTTGTTCCCACTTGGCAACTGGGTGGTTACAGTCTAACACTCCTAAATGCATAAGGACATGCAAAACATTGTCGCCACTTGACATATGCATGGCAACATTCTAACACTCCTGAATGCATAAGGACATGCAAAACTTTGTTCCCACTTGGCATCTGTATGGCAACAGTCTAACACTCCTGAATGCATAAGGACATGCAAAACTTTGTTCCCACTTGGCATCTGTATGGCAACAGTCTAACACTCCTGAATGCATAAAGACATGCAAAACTTTGTTACGACTTGGCAACTGGATGATAACAGTTCAACATTCTTGAATGCAGAAGGATGTGCTAAACTTTATTCCCAATTGGAAGCTTTGAAAACTCTGAATGCAAACGTTAAAGCTAACTACATCACATTGGCAACATGACAGATACAGTCCTTGTTTGACACATTGTTGACAAGAATTGAACATCCCTGAATGCTGCTGTAATTCACTAGGACACATCCATTTGTATCAAATTGGATCACTTCCTGGTTAAGTCAATGCTGAGTGATGCGGGGTAATCCACAAACTTTTCCTACTACTGTTCTTTCCTGGCAACTCACAGGTACTTACATACATCTACAGCCATGTACAGGTATATACAGGTATCTCTAGCTATGTACAAGTACGTACAAGTATATATGATCCACATGTTTGTACAGGTATCTACAGCTATGTACAAGTATATAAAGGTATCTACAGCTAACATCTACATGCAATGTACCTGGTTCTGCCACGGTTGATTCTCTCCTGGCAACACTGGAAGTTACATGTATAAAGCAATGTACAGGTATCTGCAGGTAACTTAGCTTAGCACATGTATGATACGATATGATACGATGCATATTACAAAACTACAGCTATTGTACAAGCATAAACAAGCAACATCACCATTCTACATGTAAGTGTTGCTTCCAGTATGATGCCCAGAAGGCAACAGTCAAATGCAGGAAAAGTTGATAAAGGTGAAAAACCCTAGCTGTTCAAGTAAACATCGAAAACATCATGCAATTTTAGCAGTAGTAAAAAAATCCTTAGTCTCAGTTTTTATGGAAAATCGTTGACAAGAATAAATATCAAGGAAAACAACACATGTGGTAGCTATTTTTCATCCTTGTAAAATACAATGGTAACTGAAAAAATATCTTCCCACATCATAGTAACTAAAAGAATTGAATAATCAGGACTTGTAATCTTTGTCTATGACTACGTATTGATGGTAACTGCTTATTCTTCCTGAATACATAAGGACATGCAAAACTTTGTTCACAAATGACAATTTCGTGGTAACAGTCCCACACTCCTGAATGCATAAGGACATGCAAAACTTTGTTCCCACTAGGCAACTAGGTGGTAACAGTAAAACACTCCTGAATGCATAAGGACATGCAAAACTTTGTTCCCTCTTGGCATCTGTATGGCAACAGTTTAACACTCCTGAATGCATAAGGACATGCAAAACTTTAATCCCACTAGGCAACTAGGTAGTAACAGTAAAACACTCCTGAATGCATAAGGAAATGCAAAACTTTGTTCCCACTTGGCAACTGGGTGGTTACAGTCTAACACTCCTAAATGCATAAGGACATGTAAATTATATTGTCACCACTTGACATCTGCATGGCAACAGTCTAACACTCCTGAATGCATAAGGACATGCAAAACTTTGTTCCCACTTGGCAACTGGATGGTAACAGTCTAACACTCCTAAATGCATAAAGACATGCAAAACATTGTCACCACTTGACATCTGCATGGCAACAGTCTAACACTCCTGAATGCATAAGGACATGCAAAACTTTGTTCCGACTAGGCAACTAGGTTGTATCAGTAAAATACTCCTGAATGCATAAAGACATACAAAACATTGTTGCCACTTGACATCTGCTTGGCAACAGTCTCACACTCCTGTATGCGTAAGGACATGCAAAACTTTGTTCCCACTAGGCAACTAGGTGGTAACAGTAAAACACTCCTGAATGCATAAGGACATGCAAAACATTGTTGCCACTTGAAATCTGCATGGCGACAGTCTCACACTCCTGAATGCATAAGGATATGCAAAACTTTGTTCCCACTAGGCAACTAGGTGGTAACAGTAAAACACTCCTGAATGCATAAGGACATGCAAAACTTTGTTCCCACTTGACATCTGCATGGCAACAGTCACACACATGTGAAATCATAAGGACATGCAAAACTTTGTTCCCACAAGGCAACTTGGTGGTAACAGTCTAACACTCCTGAATGTATAAGGACATGCAAAACTTTGTTCCCAATAGGCTACTAGGTGGAAACAGTAAAACACTCCTGAATGCATAAGGATATGCAAAACATTGTCGCCACTTGACATCTGCATGGCAACAGTCTCACACTCCTGAATGCATAAGGACATGCAAAACTTTGTTCCTACTAGGCAACTAGGTGGTAACAGTAAATTACTCCTGAATGCATCAGGACATGCAAAACTTTATTCCACTTGGCAATTTGGTGGTAACAGTCCCACACTCCTGAATACACAAGGACATGCAAAACTTTGTTCACCAATGACAATTGAGTGGTAACAGTCTAACACTCCTGAAGGCATAAGGACATGCAAAACTTTGTTCACAAATGACAACTGAGTGGTTACAGTCTAACACTCCTGAATGCATAATGACATGCAAAATTTTATCCCACTTGGCAATTTGGTAGTAACAGTTAAACACTCCTGAATGCATAAGGACATGCAAAACATTGTCGCCACTTGACATCTGCATGGCAACAGTCTAACACTCCTGAATGCATAATGACATCCAAAACATTGTCGCCACTTGACATCTGCATGGCAACAGTCTCACACTGCTGAAGGCATAAGGACATGCAAAACTTTGTTCCCACTAAGCAACTAGGTGGTAACAGTAAAACATTCCTGAATGCATAAGGACATGCAAAACTTTGTTCACACTTGGCAACTGGGTGGTAACAGTATAACACTCCTGAATGCATAAGGACATACAAAACATTGTCGCCACTTGACATCTGCATGGCAACAATCTCCCATTCCTGAATGTATAAGGACATGCAAAACTTTGTTCCCACTAGGCAACTAGGTTGTAACAGTAAAACACTCCTGAATGCATAAGGACATGCAAAACATTGTCGCCACTTGACATCTGCTTGGCAACAGTCTCACACATGTGAATGCATAAGGACATGCAAAACTTTGTTCCCACTAAGCAACTAGGTGGTAACAGTAAAACACTCCTGAATGCATAAGGACATGCAAAACTTTGTTCCCACTTGGCAACTGGGTGGTTACAGTCTAACACTCCTAAATGCATAAGGACATGCAAAACATTGTCGCCACTTGACATATGCATGGCAACATTCTAACACTCCTGAATGCATAAGGACATGCAAAACTTTGTTCCCACTTGGCATCTGTATGGCAACAGTCTAACACTCCTGAATGCATAAGGACATGCAAAACTTTGTTCCCACTTGGCATCTGTATGGCAACAGTCTAACACTCCTGAATGCATAAAGACATGCAAAACTTTGTTACGACTTGGCAACTGGATGATAACAGTTCAACATTCTTGAATGCAGAAGGATGTGCTAAACTTTATTCCCAATTGGAAGCTTTGAAAACTCTGAATGCAAACGTTAAAGCTAACTACATCACATTGGCAACATGACAGATACAGTCCTTGTTTGACACATTGTTGACAAGAATTGAACATCCCTGAATGCTGCTGTAATTCACTAGGACACATCCATTTGTATCAAATTGGATCACTTCCTGGTTAAGTCAATGCTGAGTGATGCGGGGTAATCCACAAACTTTTCCTACTACTGTTCTTTCCTGGCAACTCACAGGTACTTACATACATCTACAGCCATGTACAGGTATATACAGGTATCTCTAGCTATGTACAAGTACGTACAAGTATATATGATCCACATGTTTGTACAGGTATCTACAGCTATGTACAAGTATATAAAGGTATCTACAGCTAACATCTACATGCAATGTACCTGGTTCTGCCACGGTTGATTCTCTCCTGGCAACACTGGAAGTTACATGTATAAAGCAATGTACAGGTATCTGCAGGTAACTTAGCTTAGCACATGTATGATACGATATGATACGATGCATATTACAAAACTACAGCTATTGTACAAGCATAAACAAGCAACATCACCATTCTACATGTAAGTGTTGCTTCCAGTATGATGCCCAGAAGGCAACAGTCAAATGCAGGAAAAGTTGATAAAGGTGAAAAACCCTAGCTGTTCAAGTAAACATCGAAAACATCATGCAATTTTAGCAGTAGTAAAAAAATCCTTAGTCTCAGTTTTTATGGAAAATCGTTGACAAGAATAAATATCAAGGAAAACAACACATGTGGTAGCTATTTTTCATCCTTGTAAAATACAATGGTAACTGAAAAAATATCTTCCCACATCATGGTAACTAAAAGAATTGAATAATCAGGACTTGTAATCTTTGTCTATGACTACGTATTGATGGTAACTGCTTATTCTTCCTGAATACATAAGGACATGCAAAACTTTGTTCACAAATGACAATTTCGTGGTAACAGTCCCACACTCCTGAATGCATAAGGACATGCAAAACTTTGTTCCCACTAGGCAACTAGGTGGTAACAGTAAAACACTCCTGAATGCATAAGGACATGCAAAACTTTGTTCCCTCTTGGCATCTGTATGGCAACAGTTCAACACTCCTGAATGCATAAGGACATGCAAAACTTTAATCCCACTAGGCAACTAGGTAGTAACAGTAAAACACTCCTGAATGCATAAGGAAATGCAAAACTTTGTTCCCACTTGGCAACTGGGTGGTTACAGTCTAACACTCCTAAATGCATAAGGACATGTAAATTATATTGTCACCACTTGACATCTGCATGGCAACAGTCTAACACTCCTGAATGCATAAGGACATGCAAAACTTTGTTCCCACTTGGCAACTGGATGGTAACAGTCTAACACTCCTAAATGCATAAAGACATGCAAAACATTGTCACCACTTGACATCTGCATGGCAACAGTCTAACACTCCTGAATGCATAAGGACATGCAAAACTTTGTTCCGACTAGGCAACTAGGTTGTATCAGTAAAATACTCCTGAATGCATAAAGACATACAAAACATTGTTGCCACTTGACATCTGCTTGGCAACAGTCTCACACTCCTGTATGCGTAAGAACATGCAAAACTTTGTTCCCACTAGGCAACTAGGTGGTAACAGTAAAACACTCCTGAATGCATAAGGACATGCAAAACATTGTTGCCACTTGAAATCTGCATGGCGACAGTCTCACACTCCTGAATGCATAAGGATATGCAAAACTTTGTTCCCACTAGGCAACTAGGTGGTAACAGTAAAACACTCCTGAATGCATAACGACATGCAAAACTTTGTTCCCACTTGACATCTGCATGGCAACAGTCACACACATGTGAAATCATAAGGACATGCAAAACTTTGTTCCCACAAGGCAACTTGGTGGTAACAGTCTAACACTCCTGAATGTATAAGGACATGCAAAACTTTGTTCCCAATAGGCTACTAGGTGGTAACAGTAAAACACTCCTGAATGCATAAGGATATGCAAAACATTGTCGCCACTTGACATCTGCATGGCAACAGTCTCACACTCCTGAATGCATAAGGACATGCAAAACTTTGTTCCTACTAGGCAACTAGGTGGTAACAGTAAATTACTCCTGAATGCATCAGGACATGCAAAACTTTATTCCACTTGGCAATTTGGTGGTAACAGTCTAACACTCCTGAATACACAAGGACATGCAAAACTTTGTTCACCAATGACAATTGAGTGGTAACAGTCTAACACTCCTGAAGGCATAAGGACATGCAAAACTTTGTTCACAAATGACAATTGAGTGGTTACAGTCTAACACTCCTGAATGCATAATGACATGCAAAATTTTATCCCACTTGGCAATTTGGTAGTAACAGTTAAACACTCCTGAATGCATAAGGACATGCAAAACATTGTCGCCACTTGACATCTGCATGGCAACAGTCTAACACTCCTGAATGCATAATGACATCCAAAACATTGTCGCCACTTGACATCTGCATGGCAACAGTCTCACACTGCTGAAGGCATAAGGACATGCAAAACTTTGTTCCCACTAAGCAACTAGGTGGTAACAGTAAAACATTCCTGAATGCATAAGGACATGCAAAACTTTGTTCACACTTGGCAACTGGGTGGTAACAGTATAACACTCCTGAATGCATAAGGACATACAAAACATTGTCGCCACTTGACATCTGCATGGCAACAATCTCCCATTCCTGAATGTATAAGGACATGCAAAACTTTGTTCCCACTAGGCAACTAGGTTGTAACAGTAAAACACTCCTGAATGCATAAGGACATGCAAAACATTGTCGCCACTTGACATCTGCTTGGCAACAGTCTCACACATGTGAATGCATAAGGACATGCAAAACTTTGTTCCCACTAAGCAACTAGGTGGTAACAGTAAAACACTCCTGAATGCATAAGGACATGCAAAACTTTGTTCCCACTTGGCAACTGGGTGGTTACAGTCTAACACTCCTAAATGCATCAGGACATGCAAAACATTGTCGCCACTTGACATATGCATGGCAACATTCTAACACTCCTGAATGCATAAGGACATGCAAAACTTTGTTCCCACTTGGCATCTGTATGGCAACAGTCTAACACTCCTGAATGCATAAGGACATGCAAAACTTTGTTCCCACTTGGCATCTGTATGGCAACAGTCTAACACTCCTGAATGCATAAAGACATGCAAAACTTTGTTACGACTTGGCAACTGGATGATAACAGTTCAACATTCTTGAATGCAGAAGGATGTGCTAAACTTTATTCCCAATTGGAAGCTTTGAAAACTCTGAATGCAAACGTTAAAGCTAACTACATCACATTGGCAACATGACAGATACAGTCCTTGTTTGACACATTGTTGACAAGAATTGAACATCCCTGAATGCTGCTGTAATTCACTAGGACACATCCATTTGTATCAAATTGGATCACTTCCTGGTTAAGTCAATGCTGAGTGATGCGGGGTAATCCACAAACTTTTCCTACTACTGTTCTTTCCTGGCAACTCACAGGTACTTACATACATCTACAGCCATGTACAGGTATATACAGGTATCTCTAGCTATGTACAAGTACGTACAAGTATATATGATCCACATGTTTGTACAGGTATCTACAGCTATGTACAAGTATATAAAGGTATCTACAGCTAACATCTACATGCAATGTACCTGGTTCTGCCACGGTTGATTCTCTCCTGGCAACACTGGAAGTTACATGTATAAAGCAATGTACAGGTATCTGCAGGTAACTTAGCTTAGCACATGTATGATACGATATGATACGATGCATATTACAAAACTACAGCTATTGTACAAGCATAAACAAGCAACATCACCATTCTACATGTAAGTGTTGCTTCCAGTATGATGCCCAGAAGGCAACAGTCAAATGCAGGAAAAGTTGATAAAGGTGAAAAACCCTAGCTGTTCAAGTAAACATCGAAAACATCATGCAATTTTAGCAGTAGTAAAAAAATCCTTAGTCTCAGTTTTTATGGAAAATCGTTGACAAGAATAAATATCAAGGAAAACAACACATGTGGTAGCTATTTATCATCCTTGTAAAATACAATGGTAACTGAAAAAATATCTTCCCACATCATGGTAACTAAAAGAATTGAATAATCAGGACTTGTAATCTTTGTCTATGACTACGTATTGATGGTAACTGCTTATTCTTCCTGAATACATAAGGACATGCAAAACTTTGTTCACAAATGACAATTTCGTGGTAACAGTCCCACACTCCTGAATGCATAAGGACATGCAAAACTTTGTTCCCACTAGGCAACTAGGTGGTAACAGTAAAACACTCCTGAATGCATAAGGACATGCAAAACTTTGTTCCCTCTTGGACATCTGTATGGCAACAGTTTAACACTCCTGAATGCATAAGGACATGCAAAACTTTAATCCCACTAGGCAACTAGGTAGTAACAGTAAAACACTCCTGAATGCATAAGGAAATGCAAAACTTTGTTCCCACTTGGCAACTGGGTGGTTACAGTCTAACACTCCTAAATGCATAAGGACATGTAAATTATATTGTCACCACTTGACATCTGCATGGCAACAGTCTAACACTCCTGAATGCATAAGGACATGCAAAACTTTGTTCCCACTTGGCAACTGGATGGTAACAGTCTAACACTCCTAAATGCATAAAGACATGCAAAACATTGTCACCACTTGACATCTGCATGGCAACAGTCTAACACTCCTGAATGCATAAGGACATGCAAAACTTTGTTCCGACTAGGCAACTAGGTTGTATCAGTAAAATACTCCTGAATGCATAAAGACATACAAAACATTGTTGCCACTTGACATCTGCTTGGCAACAGTCTCACACTCCTGTATGCGTAAGGACATGCAAAACTTTGTTCCCACTAGGCAACTAGGTGGTAACAGTAAAACACTCCTAAATGCATAAGGACATGCAAAACATTGTTGCCACTTGAAATCTGCATGGCGACAGTCTCACACTCCTGAATGCATAAGGATATGCAAAACTTTGTTCCCACTAGGCAACTAGGTGGTAACAGTAAAACACTCCTGAATGCATAACGACATGCAAAACTTTGTTCCCACTTGACATCTGCATGGCAACAGTCACACACATGTGAAATCATAAGGACATGCAAAACTTTGTTCCCACAAGGCAACTTGGTGGTAACAGTCTAACACTCCTGAATGTATAAGGACATGCAAAACTTTGTTCCCAATAGGCTACTAGGTGGTAACAGTAAAACACTCCTGAATGCATAAGGATATGCAAAACATTGTCGCCACTTGACATCTGCATGGCAACAGTCTCACACTCCTGAATGCATAAGGACATGCAAAACTTTGTTCCTACTAGGCAACTAGGTGGTAACAGTAAATTACTCCTGAATGCATCAGGACATGCAAAACTTTATTCCACTTGGCAATTTGGTGGTAACAGTCCCACACTCCTGAATACACAAGGACATGCAAAACTTTGTTCACCAATGACAATTGAGTGGTAACAGTCTAACACTCCTGAAGGCATAAGGACATGCAAAACTTTGTTCACAAATGACAACTGAGTGGTTACAGTCTAACACTCCTGAATGCATAATGACATGCAAAATTTTATCCCACTTGGCAATTTGGTAGTAACAGTTAAACACTCCTGAATGCATAAGGACATGCAAAACATTGTCGCCACTTGACATCTGCATGGCAACAGTCTAACACTCCTGAATGCATAATGACATCCAAAACATTGTCGCCACTTGACATCTGCATGGCAACAGTCTCACACTGCTGAAGGCATAAGGACATGCAAAACTTTGTTCCCACTAAGCAACTAGGTGGTAACAGTAAAACATTCCTGAATGCATAAGGACATGCAAAACTTTGTTCACACTTGGCAACTGGGTGGTAACAGTATAACACTCCTGAATGCATAAGGACATACAAAACATTGTCGCCACTTGACATCTGCATGGCAACAATCTCCCATTCCTGAATGTATAAGGACATGCAAAACTTTGTTCCCACTAGGCAACTAGGTTGTAACAGTAAAACACTCCTGAATGCATAAGGACATGCAAAACATTGTCGCCACTTGACATCTGCTTGGCAACAGTCTCACACATGTGAATGCATAAGGACATGCAAAACTTTGTTCCCACTAAGCAACTAGGTGGTAACAGTAAAACACTCCTGAATGCATAAGGACATGCAAAACTTTGTTCCCACTTGGCAACTGGGTGGTTACAGTCTAACACTCCTAAATGCATAAGGACATGCAAAACATTGTCGCCACTTGACATATGCATGGCAACATTCTAACACTCCTGAATGCATAAGGACATGCAAAACTTTGTTCCCACTTGGCATCTGTATGGCAACAGTCTAACACTCCTGAATGCATAAGGACATGCAAAACTTTGTTCCCACTTGGCATCTGTATGGCAACAGTCTAACACTCCTGAATGCATAAAGACATGCAAAACTTTGTTACGACTTGGCAACTGGATGATAACAGTTCAACATTCTTGAATGCAGAAGGATGTGCTAAACTTTATTCCCAATTGGAAGCTTTGAAAACTCTGAATGCAAACGTTAAAGCTAACTACATCACATTGGCAACATGACAGATACAGTCCTTGTTTGACACATTGTTGACAAGAATTGAACATCCCTGAATGCTGCTGTAATTCACTAGGACACATCCATTTGTATCAAATTGGATCACTTCCTGGTTTAGTCAATGCTGAGTGATGCGGGGTAATCCACAAACTTTTCCTACTACTGTTCTTTCCTGGCAACTCACAGGTACTTACATACATCTACAGCCATGTACAGGTATATACAGGTATCTCTAGCTATGTACAAGTACGTACAAGTATATATGATCCACATGTTTGTACAGGTATCTACAGCTATGTACAAGTATATAAAGGTATCTACAGCTAACATCTACATGCAATGTACCTGGTTCTGCCACGGTTGATTCTCTCCTGGCAACACTGGAAGTTACATGTATAAAGCAATGTACAGGTATCTGCAGGTAACTTAGCTTAGCACATGTATGATACGATATGATACGATGCATATTACAAAACTACAGCTATTGTACAAGCATAAACAAGCAACATCACCATTCTACATGTAAGTGTTGCTTCCAGTATGATGCCCAGAAGGCAACAGTCAAATGCAGGAAAAGTTGATAAAGGTGAAAAACCCTAGCTGTTCAAGTAAACATCGAAAACATCATGCAATTTTAGCAGTAGTAAAAAAATCCTTAGTCTCAGTTTTTATGGAAAATCGTTGACAAGAATAAATATCAAGGAAAACAACACATGTGGTAGCTATTTTTCATCCTTGTAAAATACAATGGTAACTGAAAAAATATCTTCCCACATCATAGTAACTAAAAGAATTGAATAATCAGGACTTGTAATCTTTGTCTATGACTACGTATTGATGGTAACTGCTTATTCTTCCTGAATACATAAGGACATGCAAAACTTTGTTCACAAATGACAATTTCGTGGTAACAGTCCCACACTCCTGAATGCATAAGGACATGCAAAACTTTGTTCCCACTAGGCAACTAGGTGGTAACAGTAAAACACTCCTGAATGCATAAGGACATGCAAAACTTTGTTCCCTCTTGGCATCTGTATGGCAACAGTTTAACACTCCTGAATGCATAAGGACATGCAAAACTTTAATCCCACTAGGCAACTAGGTAGTAACAGTAAAACACTCCTGAATGCATAAGGAAATGCAAAACTTTGTTCCCACTTGGCAACTGGGTGGTTACAGTCTAACACTCCTAAATGCATAAGGACATGTAAATTATATTGTCACCACCTGACATCTGCATGGCAACAGTCTAACACTCCTGAATGCATAAGGACATGCAAAACTTTGTTCCCACTTGGCAACTGGATGGTAACAGTCTAACACTCCTAAATGCATAAGGACATGCAAAACATTGTCGCCACTTGAAATCTGCATGGCAACAGTCTCACACTCCTGAATGCATAAGGATATGCAAAACTTTGTTCCCACTAGGCAACAAGGTTGTATCAGTAAAATACTCCTGAATGCATAAAGACATACAAAACATTGTTGCCACTTGACATCTGCTTGGCAACAGTCTCACACTCCTGTATGCATAAGGACATGCAAAACTTTGTTCCCACTAGGCAACTAGGTGGTAACAGTAAAACACTCCTGAATGCATAAGGACATGCAAAACATTGTTGCCACTTGAAATCTGCATGGCGACAGTCTCACACTCCTGAATGCATAAGGATATGCAAAACTTTGTTCCCACTAGGCAACTAGGTGGTAACAGTAAAACACTCCTGAATGCATAACGACATGCAAAACTTTGTTCCCACTTGACATCTGCATGGCAACAGTCACACACATGTGAAATCATAAGGACATGCAAAACTTTGTTCCCACAAGGCAACTTGGTGGTAACAGTCTAACACTCCTGAATGTATAAGGACATGCAAAACTTTGTTCCCAATAGGCTACTAGGTGGTAACAGTAAAACACTCCTGAATGCATAAGGATATGCAAAACATTGTCGCCACTTGACATCTGCATGGCAACAGTCTCACACTCCTGAATGCATAAGGACATGCAAAACTTTGTTCCCAAAAGGCAACTAGGTGGTAACAGTAAAACACTCCTGAATGCATAAGGACATGCAAAACTTTGTTCCCACTTGGCAACTGGGTGGTAACATTCTAACACTCCTAAATGCATAAGGACATGCAAAACATTGTTGCCACTTGACATATCCATGGCAACAGTCTCACACTCCTGAATGCATAAGGATATTCAAAACTTTGTTCCCACTTGGCATCTGTAAGGCAACAGAGAAACACTCCTGAATGCATAAAGACATGCAAAACTTTGTTCCCACTTGGCAACTGGATGATAACATTCTAACACTCCTAAATGCATAAGGACATGCAAAACATTCTTGACACTTGACATATCAATGGCAACAGTCTCACACTCCTGAATGCATAAGGACATGCAAAACTTTGTTCCAACTAGGCAACTAGGTTGTAACAGTAAAACACTCCTGAATGCATAGACATACAAAACATTGTTGCCACTTGACATCTGCTTGGCAACAGTCTCACACTCCTGAATGCATAAGGACATGCAAATCTTTGTTCCCACAAGGCAACTATGTGGTAACAGTAAAACACTCCTGAATGCATAAGGACAGGCAAAACATTGTCGCCACTTGAAATCTGCATGGCGACAGTCTCACACTCCTGAATGCATAAGGATATGCAAAACTTTGTTCCCACTAGGCAACTAGGTGGTAACAGTAAAACACTCCTGAATGCATAAGGACATGCAAAACTTTGTTCCCACTTGGCAACTGGGTGGTAACAGCCTAACACTCCTAAATGCATAAGGACATGCAAAACATTGTTGCCACTTGACATCTGCATGGCAACAGTCTAACACTCCTGAATGCATAAGGACATACAAAAATTTGTTCCCACTTGGCAACTAGGTTGTAACAGTAAAACACTCCTGAATGCATAAAGACAAACAAAACAATGTTGCCATTTGACATCTGCTTGGCAACAGTCTCAAACTTCTGAATGCGTAAGGACATGCAAAACTTTGTTCCCACTAGGCAACTAGGTGGTAAGAGTAAAACACTCCTGAATGCATAAGGACATGCAAAACTTTTTTCCCACTTGACATCTGCATGGCAACAGTCACACACATGTGAATGCATAAGGACATGCAAAACTTTGTTCCCACAAGGCAACTAGGTGGTAACAGTAAAACACTCCTGAATGCATAAGGACATGCAAAACTTTGTTCCCAACAGGCAACTAGGTGGTAACAGTAAAACACTCCTGAATGCATAAGGACATGCAAAACATTGTCGCCACTTGACATCTGCATGGCAACAGTCTCACACTCCTGAATGCATAAGGACATGCAAAACTTTGTTCCCAAAAGGCAACTAGGTGGTAACAGTAAAACACTCCTGAATGCATAAGGACATGCAAAACTTTGTTCCCACTTGGCAACTGGGTGGTAACATTCTAACACTCCTAAATGCATAAGGACATGCAAAACATTGTTGCCACTTGACATATCCATTGCAACAGTCTCACACTCCTGAATGCATAAGGATATTCAAAACTTTGTTCCCACTTGGCATCTGTATGGCAACAGTCTAACACTCCTGAATGCATAAAGACATGCAAAACTTTTTTCCCACTTGGCAACTGGATGATAATAGTTCAACATTCTTGAATGCAGAAGGATGTTTTAAACTTTATTCCCAATTGGAAGCTTTGAAAACTCTGAATGCAAACGTTAATGCTAACTACATCACATTGGCAACATGACAGATACAGACCTTGTTTGACACATTGTTGACAAGAATTGAACATCCCTGAATGCTGATGTAATTCGCTAGGACACATCCATTTGTATCAAATTGGATCACTTCCTGGTTAAATCAATTCTGAGTGATGCGGGGTAATCCACAAGCTTTTCCTACTACTGTTCTTTCCTGGCAACTCACAGGTACTTACATACATCTACAGCCATGTACAGGTATATACAGGTATCTCTAGCTATGTACAAGTACGTACAAGTATATATGATCCACATGTTTGTACAGGTATCTACAGCTATGTACAAGTATATAAAGGTATCTACAGCTAACATCTACATGCAATGTACCTGGTTCTGCCACGGTTGATTCCCTCCTGGCAACACTGGAAGTTACATGTATAAAGCAATGTACAGGTATCTGCAGGTAACTTAGCTTAGCACATGTATGATACGATATGATACGATGCATATTACAAAACTACAGCTATTGTACAAGCATAAACAAGCAACATCACCATTCTACATGTAAGTGTTGCTTCCAGTATGATGCCCAGAAGGCAACAGTCAAATGCAGGAAAAGTTGATAAAGGTGAAAAACCCTAGCTGTTCAAGTAAACATCGAAAACATCATGCAATTTTAGCAGTTGTAAAAAAATCCTTAGTCTCAAGTTTTTATGGAAAATCGTTGACAAGAATAAATATCAAGGAAAACAACACATGTGGTAGCTATTTTTCATCCTTGTAAAATACAATGGTAACTAAAAAAATATCTTCCCGCATCATGGTAACTAAAAGCATTGAATAATCAGGACTTGTAATCTTTGTCTATGACTACGTATTGATGGTAACTGCTTATTCTTCCTGAATACATAAGGACATGCAAAACTTTGTCCCACTTGGCAATTTCGTGGTAACAGTCCCACACTCCTGAATGCATAAGGACATGCAAAACATTGTCGCCACTTGACATCTGCTTGGCAACAGTTTAACACTCCTGAATGCATAAGGACATGCAAAACTTTGTTGCCACTTGACATATCCATTGCAACAGTCTCACACTCCTGAATGCATAAGGATATGCAAAACTTTGTTCCCACTAGGCAACTAGGTTGTAACAGTAAAACACTCCTGAATGCATAAGGACACGCAAAACTTTGTTCCCTCTTGGCATCTGTATGGCAACAGTTTAACACTCCTGAATGCATAAGGACATGCAAAACTTTAATCCCACTAGGCAACTAGGTAGTAACAGTAAAACACTCCTGAATGCATAAGGACATGCAAAACATTGTCGCCACTTGACATCTGCATGGCAACAGTCTCACACTCCTGAATGCATAAGGACATGCAAAACTTTGTTCCCACTTGGCAACTGGGTGTTAACAGTCTAACACTCCTAAATGCATAAGGACATGCAAAACATTGTCGCCACTTGAAATCTGCATGGAAACAGTCTCACACTCCTGAATGCATAAGGATATGCAAAACTTTGTTCCCACTAGGCAACTAGGTTGTAACAGTAAAACAGTCCTGAATGCATAAGGACATGCAAAACATTGTCGCCACTTGACATCTGCATGGCAACAATTTCACAGTCCTGAATGCATAAGGACATGCAAAACTTTGTTCCCACTTGGCAACTGGGTGTTAACAGTCTAACACTCCTAAATGCATAAGGACATGCAAAACATTGTCGCCACTTGAAATCTGCATGGCAACAGTCTCACACTCCTGAATGCATAAGGATATGCAAAACTTTGTTCCCACTAGGCAACTAGGTTGTAACAGTAAAACACTCCTGAATGCATAAGGACATGCAAAACTTTGTTCCCACTTGACATCTGCTTAGCAACAGTCACACACATGTAAATGCATAAGGACATGCAAAACTTTGTTCCCACAAGGCAACTAGGTGGTAACAGTAAAACACTCCTGAATGCATGAGGACATGCAAAACATTGTCGCCACTTGACATATGCATGGCAACATTCTAACACTCCTGAATGCATAAGGACATGCAAAACTTTGTTCCCACTTGGCATCTGTATGGCAACAGTCTAACACTCCTGAATGCATAAGGACATGCAAAACTTTGTTCCCACTTGGCATCTGTATGGCAACAGTCTAACACTCCTGAATGCATAAAGACATGCAAAACTTTGTTACGACTTGGCAACTGGATGATAACAGTTCAACATTCTTGAATGCAGAAGGATGTGCTAAACTTTATTCCCAATTGGAAGCTTTGAAAACTCTGAATGCAAACGTTAAAGCTAACTACATCACATTGGCAACATGACAGATACAGTCCTTGTTTGACACATTGTTGACAAGAATTGAACATCCCTGAATGCTGCTGTAATTCACTAGGACACATCCATTTGTATCAAATTGGATCACTTCCTGGTTTAGTCAATGCTGAGTGATGCGGGGTAATCCACAAACTTTTCCTACTACTGTTCTTTCCTGGCAACTCACAGGTACTTACATACATCTACAGCCATGTACAGGTATATACAGGTATCTCTAGCTATGTACAAGTACGTACAAGTATATATGATCCACATGTTTGTACAGGTATCTACAGCTATGTACAAGTATATAAAGGTATCTACAGCTAACATCTACATGCAATGTACCTGGTTCTGCCACGGTTGATTCTCTCCTGGCAACACTGGAAGTTACATGTATAAAGCAATGTACAGGTATCTGCAGGTAACTTAGCTTAGCACATGTATGATACGATATGATACGATGCATATTACAAAACTACAGCTATTGTACAAGCATAAACAAGCAACATCACCATTCTACATGTAAGTGTTGCTTCCAGTATGATGCCCAGAAGGCAACAGTCAAATGCAGGAAAAGTTGATAAAGGTGAAAAACCCTAGCTGTTCAAGTAAACATCGAAAACATCATGCAATTTTAGCAGTAGTAAAAAAATCCTTAGTCTCAGTTTTTATGGAAAATCGTTGACAAGAATAAATATCAAGGAAAACAACACATGTGGTAGCTATTTTTCATCCTTGTAAAATACAATGGTAACTGAAAAAATATCTTCCCACATCATGGTAACTAAAAGAATTGAATAATCAGGACTTGTAATCTTTGTCTATGACTACGTATTGATGGTAACTGCTTATTCTTCCTGAATACATAAGGACATGCAAAACTTTGTTCACAAATGACAATTTCGTGGTAACAGTCCCACACTCCTGAATGCATAAGGACATGCAAAACTTTGTTCCCACTAGGCAACTAGGTGGTAACAGTAAAACACTCCTGAATGCATAAGGACATGCAAAACTTTGTTCCCTCTTGGCATCTGTATGGCAACAGTTTAACACTCCTGAATGCATAAGGACATGCAAAACTTTAATCCCACTAGGCAACTAGGTAGTAACAGTAAAACACTCCTGAATGCATAAGGAAATGCAAAACTTTGTTCCCACTTGGCAACTGGGTGGTTACAGTCTAACACTCCTAAATGCATAAGGACATGTAAATTATATTGTCACCACCTGACATCTGCATGGCAACAGTCTAACACTCCTGAATGCATAAGGACATGCAAAACTTTGTTCCCACTTGGCAACTGGATGGTAACAGTCTAACACTCCTAAATGCATAAGGACATGCAAAACATTGTCGCCACTTGAAATCTGCATGGCAACAGTCTCACACTCCTGAATGCATAAGGATATGCAAAACTTTGTTCCCACTAGGCAACAAGGTTGTATCAGTAAAATACTCCTGAATGCATAAAGACATACAAAACATTGTTGCCACTTGACATCTGCTTGGCAACAGTCTCACACTCCTGTATGCGTAAGGACATGCAAAACTTTGTTCCCACTAGGCAACTAGGTGGTAACAGTAAAACACTCCTGAATGCATAAGGACATGCAAAACATTGTTGCCACTTGAAATCTGCATGGCGACAGTCTCACACTCCTGAATGCATAAGGATATGCAAAACTTTGTTCCCACTAGGCAACTAGGTGGTAACAGTAAAACACTCCTGAATGCATAACGACATGCAAAACTTTGTTCCCACTTGACATCTGCATGGCAACAGTCACACACATGTGAAATCATAAGGACATGCAAAACTTTGTTCCCACAAGGCAACTTGGTGGTAACAGTCTAACACTCCTGAATGTATAAGGACATGCAAAACTTTGTTCCCAATAGGCTACTAGGTGGTAACAGTAAAACACTCCTGAATGCATAAGGATATGCAAAACATTGTTCCCACAAGGCAACTTGGTGGTAACAGTCTAACACTCCTGAATGTATAAGGACATGCAAAACTTTGTTCCCAAAAGGCAACTAGGTGGTAACAGTAAAACACTCCTGAATGCATAAGGACATGCAAAACTTTGTTCCCACTTGGCAACTGGGTGGTAACATTCTAACACTCCTAAATGCGTAAGGACATGCAAAACATTGTTGCCACTTGACATATCCATGGCAACAGTCTCACACTCCTGAATGCATAAGGATATTCAAAACTTTGTTCCCACTTGGCATCTGTAAGGCAACAGAAAAACACTCCTGAATGCATAAAGACATGCAAAACTTTGTTCCCACTTGGCAACTGGATGATAACATTCTAACACTCCTAAATGCATAAGGACATGCAAAACATTCTTGACACTTGACATATCAATGGCAACAGTCTCACACTCCTGAATGCATAAGGACATGCAAAACTTTGTTCCCACTAGGCAACTAGGTTGTAACAGTAAAACACTCCTGAATGCATAGACATACAAAACATTGTTGCCACTTGACATCTGCTTGGCAACAGTCTCACACTCCTGAATGCATAAGGACATGCAAATCTTTGTTCCCACAAGGCAACTATGTGGTAACAGTAAAACACTCCTGAATGCAAAAGGACAGGCAAAACATTGTCGCCACTTGAAATCTGCATGGCGACAGTCTCACACTCCTGAATGCATAAGGATATGCAAAACTTTGTTCCCACTAGGCAACTAGGTGGTAACAGTAAAACACTCCTGAATGCATAAGGACATGCAAAACTTTGTTCCCACTTGGCAACTGGGTGGTAACAGCCTAACACTCCTAAATGCATAAGGACATGCAAAACATTGTTGCCACTTGACATCTGCATGGCAACAGTCTAACACTCCTGAATGCATAAGGACATACAAAAATTTGTTCCCACTTGGCAACTAGGTTGTAACAGTAAAACACTCCTGAATGCATAAAGACAAACAAAACAATGTTGCCATTTGACATCTGCTTGGCAACAGTCTCAAACTTCTGAATGCGTAAGGACATGCAAAACTTTGTTCCCACTAGGCAACTAGGTGGTAAGAGTAAAACACTCCTGAATGCATAAGGACATGCAAAACTTTTTTCCCACTTGACATCTGCATGGCAACAGTCACACACATGTGAATGCATAAGGACATGCAAAACTTTGTTCCCACAAGGCAACTAGGTGGTAACAGTAAAACACTCCTGAATGCATAAGGACATGCAAAACTTTGTTCCCAACAGGCAACTAGGTGGTAACAGTAAAACACTCCTGAATGCATAAGGACATGCAAAACATTGTCGCCACTTGACATCTGCATGGCAACAGTCTCACACTCCTGAATGCATAAGGACATGCAAAACTTTGTTCCCAAAAGGCAACTAGGTGGTAACAGTAAAACACTCCTGAATGCATAAGGACATGCAAAACTTTGTTCCCACTTGGCAACTGGGTGGTAACATTCTAACACTCCTAAATGCATAAGGACATGCAAAACATTGTTGCCACTTGACATATCCATTGCAACAGTCTCACACTCCTGAATGCATAAGGATATTCAAAACTTTGTTCCCACTTGGCATCTGTATGGCAACAGTCTAACACTCCTGAATGCATAAAGACATGCAAAACTTTTTTCCCACTTGGCAACTGGATGATAATAGTTCAACATTCTTGAATGCAGAAGGATGTTTTAAACTTTATTCCCAATTGGAAGCTTTGAAAACTCTGAATGCAAACGTTAATGCTAACTACATCACATTGGCAACATGACAGATACAGACCTTGTTTGACACATTGTTGACAAGAATTGAACATCCCTGAATGCTGATGTAATTCGCTAGGACACATCCATTTGTATCAAATTGGATCACTTCCTGGTTAAATCAATTCTGAGTGATGCGGGGTAATCCACAAGCTTTTCCTACTACTGTTCTTTCCTGGCAACTCACAGGTACTTACATACATCTACAGCCATGTACAGGTATATACAGGTATCTCTAGCTATGTACAAGTACGTACAAGTATATATGATCCACATGTTTGTACAGGTATCTACAGCTATGTACAAGTATATAAAGGTATCTACAGCTAACATCTACATGCAATGTACCTGGTTCTGCCACGGTTGATTCCCTCCTGGCAACACTGGAAGTTACATGTATAAAGCAATGTACAGGTATCTGCAGGTAACTTAGCTTAGCACATGTATGATACGATATGATACGATGCATATTACAAAACTACAGCTATTGTACAAGCATAAACAAGCAACATCACCATTCTACATGTAAGTGTTGCTTCCAGTATGATGCCCAGAAGGCAACAGTCAAATGCAGGAAAAGTTGATAAAGGTGAAAAACCCTAGCTGTTCAAGTAAACATCGAAAACATCATGCAATTTTAGCAGTTGTAAAAAAATCCTTAGTCTCAAGTTTTTATGGAAAATCGTTGACAAGAATAAATATCAAGGAAAACAACACATGTGGTAGCTATTTTTCATCCTTGTAAAATACAATGGTAACTAAAAAAATATCTTCCCGCATCATGGTAACTAAAAGAATTGAATAATCAGGACTTGTAATCTTTGTCTATGACTACGTATTGATGGTAACTGCTTATTCTTCCTGAATACATAAGGACATGCAAAACTTTGTCCCACTTGGCAATTTCGTGGTAACAGTCCCACACTCCTGAATGCATAAGGACATGCAAAACATTGTCGCCACTTGACATCTGCTTGGCAACAGTTTAACACTCCTGAATGCATAAGGACATGCAAAACTTTGTTGCCACTTGACATATCCATTGCAACAGTCTCACACTCCTGAATGCATAAGGATATGCAAAACTTTGTTCCCACTAGGCAACTAGGTTGTAACAGTAAAACACTCCTGAATGCATAAGGACACGCAAAACTTTGTTCCCTCTTGGCATCTGTATGGCAACAGTTTAACACTCCTGAATGCATAAGGACATGCAAAACTTTAATCCCACTAGGCAACTAGGTAGTAACAGTAAAACACTCCTGAATGCATAAGGACATGCAAAACATTGTCGCCACTTGACATCTGCATGGCAACAGTCTCACACTCCTGAATGCATAAGGACATGCAAAACTTTGTTCCCACTTGGCAACTGGGTGTTAACAGTCTAACACTCCTAAATGCATAAGGACATGCAAAACATTGTCGCCACTTGAAATCTGCATGGAAACAGTCTCACACTCCTGAATGCATAAGGATATGCAAAACTTTGTTCCCACTAGGCAACTAGGTTGTAACAGTAAAACAGTCCTGAATGCATAAGGACATGCAAAACATTGTCGCCACTTGACATCTGCATGGCAACAATTTCACAGTCCTGAATGCATAAGGACATGCAAAACTTTGTTCCCACTTGGCAACTGGGTGTTAACAGTCTAACACTCCTAAATGCATAAGGACATGCAAAACATTGTCGCCACTTGAAATCTGCATGGCAACAGTCTCACACTCCTGAATGCATAAGGATATGCAAAACTTTGTTCCCACTAGGCAACTAGGTTGTAACAGTAAAACACTCCTGAATGCATAAGGACATGCAAAACTTTGTTCCCACTTGACATCTGCTTAGCAACAGTCACACACATGTAAATGCATAAGGACATGCAAAACTTTGTTCCCACAAGGCAACTAGGTGGTAACAGTAAAACACTCCTGAATGCATGAGGACATGCAAAACATTGTCGCCACTTGACATCTGCATGGCAACAGTCTCATACTCCTGAATGCATAAGGACATGCAAAACTTTGTTTCCAAAAGGCAACTAGGTGGTAACAGTAAAACACTCCTGAATGCATAAGGACATGCAAAACTTTGTTCCCACTTGGCAACTGGGTGGTAACATTCTAACACTCCTAAATGCATAAGGACATGCAAAACATTGTTGCCACTTGACATATCCATTGCAACAGTCTCACACTCCTGAATGCATAAGGATATTCAAAACTTTGTTCCCACTTGGCATCTGTATGGCAACAGTCTAACACTCCTGAATGCATAAAGACATGCAAAACTTTTTTCCCACTTGGCAACTGGATGATAATAGTTCAACATTCTTGAATGCAGAAGGATGTTTTAAACTTTATTCCCAATTGGAAGCTTTGAAAACTCTGAATGCAAACGTTAATGCTAACTACATCACATTGGCAACATGACAGATACAGACCTTGTTTGACACATTGTTGACAAGAATTGAACATCCCTGAATGCTGATGTAATTCGCTAGGACACATCCATTTGTATCAAATTGGATCACTTCCTGGTTAAATCAATTCTGAGTGATGCGGGGTAATCCACAAGCTTTTCCTACTACTGTTCTTTCCTGGCAACTCACAGGTACTTACATACATCTACAGCCATGTACAGGTATATACAGGTATCTCTAGCTATGTACAAGTACGTACAAGTATATATGATCCACATGTTTGTACAGGTATCTACAGCTATGTACAAGTATATAAAGGTATCTACAGCTAACATCTACATGCAATGTACCTGGTTCTGCCACGGTTGATTCCCTCCTGGCAACACTGGAAGTTACATGTATAAAGCAATGTACAGGTATCTGCAGGTAACTTAGCTTAGCACATGTATGATACGATATGATACGATGCATATTACAAAACTACAGCTATTGTACAAGCATAAACAAGCAACATCACCATTCTACATGTAAGTGTTGCTTCCAGTATGATGCCCAGAAGGCAACAGTCAAATGCAGGAAAAGTTGATAAAGGTGAAAAACCCTAGCTGTTCAAGTAAACATCGAAAACATCATGCAATTTTAGCAGTTGTAAAAAAATCCTTAGTCTCAAGTTTTTATGGAAAATCGTTGACAAGAATAAATATCAAGGAAAACAACACATGTGGTAGCTATTTTTCATCCTTGTAAAATACAATGGTAACTAAAAAAATATCTTCCCACATCATGGTAACTAAAAGCATTGAATAATCAGGACTTGTAATCTTTGTCTATGACTACGTATTGATGGTAACTGCTTATTCTTCCTGAATACATAAGGACATGCAAAACTTTGTCCCACTTGGCAATTTCGTGGTAACAGTCCCACACTCCTGAATGCATAAGGACATGCAAAACATTGTCGCCACTTGACATCTGCTTGGCAACAGTTTAACACTCCTGAATGCATAAGGACATGCAAAACTTTGTTGCCACTTGACATATCCATTGCAACAGTCTCACACTCCTGAATGCATAAGGATATTCAAAACTTTGTTCCCACAAGGCAACTAGGTGGTAACAGTAAAACACTCCTGAATGCATAAGGATATGCAAAACTTTGTTCCCACTAGGCAATTAGGTGGTAACAGTTAAACACTCCTGAATGCATAAGGACATGCAAAACTTTGTTCCCACTTGACATCTGCTTGGCAACAGTCACACACATGTGAATGCATAAGGACATGCAAAACTTTGTTCCCACTAGGCAACTAGGTGGTAACAGTAAAACAGTCCTGAATGCATAAGGACATGCAAAACATTGTCACCACTTGACATCTGCATGGCAACAGTCTAACACTCATGAATGCATAAGGACATGTAAAACTTTGTTCCCACTTGACATCTGCTTTGCAACAGTCACACACATGTGAATGCATAAGGACATGCAAAACTTTGTTCCCACTAGGCAACTAGGTGGTAACAGTAAAACAGTTCTGAAGGCATAAGGACATGCAAAACTTTCTTCCCAATAGGCAACTAGGTGGTAACAGTAAAACATTCCTGAATTCATAAGGACATGCAAAACATTGTCGCCACTTGACATCTGCATGGCAACAGTCTCGCACTCCTGAATGCATAAGGACATGCAAAACTTTGTTCCCACTAGGCAACTAGGTGGTTACAGTAAAACAGTCCTGAATGCATAAGGACATGCAAAACATTGTCGCCACTTGACATCTGCATGGCAACAATTTCACAGTCCTGAATGCATAAGGACATGCAAAACTTTGTTCCCACTTGGCAACTGGGTGTTAACAGTCTAACACTCCTAAATGCATAAGGACATGCAAAACATTGTCGCCACTTGAAATCTGCATGGCAACAGTCTCACACTCCTGAATGCATAAGGATATGCAAAACTTTGTTCCCACTAGGCAACTAGGTTGTAACAGTAAAATACTCCTGAATGCATAAGGACATGCAAAACTTTGTTCCCACTTGACATCTGCTTAGCAACAGTCACACACATGTAAATGCATAAGGACATGCAAAACTTTGTTCCCACAAGGCAACTAGGTGGTAACAGTAAAACACTCCTGAATGCATGAGGACATGCAAAACATTGTCGCCACTTGACATCTGCATGGCAACAGTCTCATACTCCTGAATGCATAAGGACATGCAAAACTTTGTTTCCAAAAGGCAACTAGGTGGTAACAGTAAAACACTCCTGAATGCATAAGGACATGCAAAACTTTGTTCCCACTTGGCAACTGGGTGGTAACATTCTAACACTCCTAAATGCATAAGAACATGCAAAACATTGTTGCCACTTGACATATCCATTGCAACAGTCTCACACTCCTGAATGCATAAGGATATTCAAAACTTTGTTCCCACTTGGCATCTGTATGGCAACAGTCTAACACTCCTGAATGCATAAAGACATGCAAAACTTTTTTCCCACTTGGCAACTGGATGATAATAGTTCAACATTCTTGAATGCAGAAGGATGTGCTAAACTTTATTCCCAATTGGAAGCTTTGAAAACTCTGAATGCAAATGTTAATGCTAACTACATCACATTGGCAACATGACAGATACAGTCCTTGTTTGACACATTGTTGACAAGAATTGAACATCCTGAATGCTGATGTAATTCGCTAGGACACGTACGTTTGTATCAAATTGGATCACTTCCTGGTTAAATCAATTCTGAGTGATGCGGGGTAATCCACAAACTTTTCCTACTTCTGTTCTTTCCTGGCAACTCACAGGTACTTACATACATCTACAGCCATGTACAGGTATATACAGGTATCTCTAGCTATGTACAAGTACGTACAAGTATATATGATCCACATGTTTGTACAGGTATCTACAGCTATGTACAAGTATATAAAGGTATCTACAGCTAACATCTACATGCAATGTACCTGGTTCTGCCACGGTTGATTCCCTCCTGGCAACACTGGAAGTTACATGTATAAAGCAATGTACAGGTATCTGCAGGTAACTTAGCTTAGCACATGTATGATACGATATGATACGATGCATATTACAAAACTACAGCTATTGTACAAGCATAAACAAGCAACATCACCATTCTACATGTAAGTGTTGCTTCCAGTATGATGCCCAGAAGGCAACAGTCAAATGCAGGAAAAGTTGATAAAGGTGAAAAACCCTAGCTGTTCAAGTAAACATCCAAAACATCATGCAATTTTCGCAGTAGTAAAAAAATCCTTAGTCTCAAGTTTTTATGGAAAATCGTTGACAAGAATAAATATCAAGGAAAACAACACATGTGGTAGCTATTTTTCATCCTTGTAAAATACAATGGTAACTAAAAAAATATCTTCCCACATCATGGTAACTAAAAGCCTTGAATAATCAGGACTTGTAATCTTTGTCTATGACTACGTATTGATGGTAACTGCTTATTCTTCCTGAATACATAAGGACATGCAAAACTTTGTCCCACTTGGCAATTTCGTGGTACAGTCCCCCACTCCTGAATGCATAAGGACATACAAAACATTGTCGCCACTTGACATCTGCTTGGCAACAGTCTCACACATGTGAATGCATAAGGACATGCAAAACTTTGTTCCCACTAGGCAACTAGGTGGTAACAGTAAAACACTCCTGAATGCATAAGGACATGCAAAACTTTGTTCCCTCTTGGCATCTGTATGGCAACAGTTTAACACTCCTGAATGCATAAGGACATGCAAAACTTTAATCCCACTAGGCAACTAGGTAGTAACAGTAAAACACTCCTGAATGCATAAGGACATGCAAAACTTTGTTCCCACTTGACATCAGCTTGGCAACAGTCTCACACATGTGAATGCATAAGGACATGCAAAACTTTGTTCCCACTAGGCAACTAGGTGGTTACAGTAAAAAACTCCTGTAGGTATAAGGACATGCAAAACTTTGTTCCCTCTTGGCATCTGTATGGCAACAGTCTAAAACTCCTGAATGCATAAGGACATGCAAAACTTTAATCCCACTAGGCAACTAGGTAGTACCAGTAAAACACTCCTGAATGCATAAGGACATGCAAAACTTTGTTCCCACTTGGCAACTGGGAGGTAACAGTCTAACACTCCTAAATGCATAAGGACATGCAAAACATTGTCGCCTCTTGACATATGCATGGCAACAGTCTCACACTCCTGAATGCATAAGGATATTCAAAACTTTGTTCCCACTTGGCATCTGTATGGCAACAGTCTAACACTCCTGAATGCATAAAGACATGCAAAACTTTGTTCCCACTTGGCAACTGGATGATAACAGTTCAACATTCTTGAATGCAGAAGGATGTGCTAAACTTTATTCCCAATTGGAAGCTTTGAAAACTCTGAATGCAAACGTTAATGCTAACTACATCACATTGGCAACATGACAGATACAGTCCTTGTTTGACACATTGTCGACAAGAATTGAACATCCCTGAATGCTGCTGTAATTCGCTAGGACACGTCCGTTTGTATCAAATTGGATCACTTCCTGGTTAAGTCAATTCTGAGTGATGCAGGGTAATCCACAAACTTTTCCTACTACTGTTCTTTCCTGGCAACTCACAGGTACCTACATACATCTACAGCCATGTACAGGTATCTCTAGCTATGTACAAGTATGTACAAGTATATATGATCCACATGTTTGTAAAGTTATCTACAGCTATGTACAAGTATATAAAGGTATCTACAGCTAACATCTACATGCAATGTACCTGGTTCTGCCACGGTTGATTCCCTCCTGGCAACACTGGAAGTTACATGTATAAAGCAATGTACAGGTATCTGCAGGTAACTTAGCTTAGCACATGTATGATACGATATGATAAGATGCATATTACAAAACTACAGCTATTGTACAAGCATAAACAAGCAACATCACCATTCTACATGTAAGTGTTGCTTCCAGTATGATGCCCAGAAGGCAACAGTCAAATGCAGGAAAAGTTGATAAAGGTGAAAAACCCTAGCTGTTCAAGTAAACATCCAAAACATCATGCAATTTTAGCAGTAGTAAAAAAATCCTTAGTCTCAAGTTTTTATGGAAAATCGTTGACAAGAATAAATATCAAGGAAAACAACACCTGTGGTAGCTATTTTTCATCCTTGTAAAATACAATGGTAACTGAAAAAATATCTTCCCACATCATGGTAACTAAAAGCATTGAATAATCAGGACTTGTAATCTTTGTCTATGACTACGTATTGATGGTAACTGCTTATTCTTCCTGAATACATAAGGACATGCAAAACTTTGTCCCACTTGGCAATTTCGTAGTACAGTCCCCCACTCCTGAATGCATAAGGACATGCAAAACATTGTCGCCACTTGACATCTGCTTGGCAACAGTCTCACACATGTGAATGCATAAGGACATGCAAAACTTTGTTCCCACTAGGCAACTAGGTGGTAACAGTAAAACACTCCTGAATGCATAAGGACATGCAAAACTTTGTTACCTCTTGGCATCTGTATGGCAACAGTTTAACACTCCTGAATGCATAAGGACATGCAAAACTTTAATCCCACTAGGCAACTAGGTAGTAACAGTAAAACACTCCTGAATGCATAAGGACATGCAAAACTTTGTTCCCACTTGACATCAGCTTGGCAACAGTCTCACACATGTGAATGCATAAGGACATGCAAAACTTTGTTCCAAGTAGGAAACTAGGTGGTAACAGTAAAAAACTCCTGTAGGTATAAGGACATGCAAAACTTTGTTCCCTCTTGGCATCTGTATGGCAACAGTCTAAAACTCCTGAATGCATAAGCACATGCAAAACTTTAATCCCACTAGGCAACTAGGTAGTAACAGTAAAACACTCCTGAATGCATAAGGACATGCAAAACTTTGTTCCCACTTGGCAACTGGGTGGTAACAGTCTAACACTCCTAAATGCATAAGGACATGCAAAACATTGTCGCCTCTTGAAATATGCATGGCAACAGTCTCACACTCCTGAATGCATAAGGATATTCAAAACTTTGTTCCCACTTGGCATCTGTATGGCAACAGTCTAACACTCCTGAATGCATAAAGACATGCAAAACTTTGTTCCCACTTGGCAACTGGATGATAACAGTTCAACATTCTTGAATGCAGAAGGATGTGCTAAACTTTATTCCCAATTGGAAGCTTTGAAAACTCTGAATGCAAATGTTAATGCTAACTACATCACATTGGCAACATGACAGATACAGTCCTTGTTTGACACATTGTTGACAAGAATTGAACATCCCTGAATGCTGCTGTAATTCGCTAGGACACGTCCGTTTGTAGCAAATTGGATCACTTCCTGGTTAAGTCAATTCTGAGTGATGCAGGGTAATCCACAAACTTTTCCTACTACTGTTGTTTTCTGGCAACTCACAGGTACTTACATACATCTACAGCCATGTACAGGTATATACAGGTATCTCTAGCTATGTACAAGTATGTACAAGTATATATGATCCACATGTTTGTACAGGTATCTACAGCTATGTTCAAGTATATAAAGGTATCTACAGCTAACATCTACATGCAATGTACCTGGTTCTGCCATGGTTGATTCCCTCCTGGCAACACTGGAAGTTACATGTAAAAAGCAATGTACAGGTATCTGCAGGTAACTTAGCTTAGCACATGTATGATACGATATGATACGATGCATTTTACAATACATGTAAGTGTTGCTTCCAGTATGATGCCCAGAAGGCAACAGTCAAATGCAGGAAAAGTTGATAAAGGTGAAAAACCCTAGCTGTTCAAGTAAACATCCAAAACATCATGCAATTTTAGCAGTAGTAAAAAAATCCTTAGTCTCAAGTTTTTATGGAAAATCGTTGACAAGAATAAATATCAAGGAAAACAACACATGTGGTAGCTATTTTTCATCCTTGTAAAATACAATGGTAACTGAAAAAATATCTTCCCACATCATGGTAACTAAAAGCATTGAATAATCAGGACTTGTAATCTTTGTCTATGACTACGTATTGATGGTAACTGCTTATTCTTCCTGAATACATAAGGACATGCAAAACTTTGTCCCACTTGGCAATTTCGTAGTACAGTCCCCCACTCCTGAATGCATAAGGACATGCAAAACATTGTCGCCACTTGACATCTGCTTGGCAACAGTCTCACACATGTGAATGCATAAGGACATGCAAAACTTTGTTCCCACTAGGCAACTAGGTGGTAACAGTAAAACACTCCTGAATGCATAAGGACATGCAAAACTTTGTTCCCTCTTGGCATCTGTATGGCAACAGTCTAACACTCCTGAATGCATAAGGACATGCAAAACTTTAATCCCACTAGGCAACTAGGTAGTAACAGTAAAACACTCCTGAATGCATAAGGACATGCAAAACTTTGTTCCCACTTGACATCAGCTTGGCAACAGTCTCACACATGTGAATGCATAAGGACATGCAAAACTTTGTTCCCACTAGGCAACTAGGTGGTAACAGTAAAACACTCCTGTAGGTATAAGGACATGCAAAACTTTAATCCCACTAGGCAACTAGGTAGTAACAGTAAAACACTCCTGAATGCATAAGGACATGCGAAACTTTGTTCCCACTTGGCAACTGGGTGGTAACAGTCTAACACTCCTAAATGCATAAGGACATGCAAAACATTGTCGCCTCTTGACATCTGCATGGCAACAGTCTAACACTCCTGAATCCATAAGGACATGCAAAACTTTGTTCCCACTAGGCAACTAGGTTGTAACAGTAAAACACTCCTGAATGCATAAAGACATACAAAACATTGTTGCCACTTGACATCTGCTTGGCAACAGTCTCACACTCCTGAATGCGTAAGGATATGCAAAACTTTGTTCCCACTAGGCAACTATGTGGTAACAGGAAAGCACTCCTGAATGCAAAAGGACATGCAAAACTTTGTTCCCTCTTGGCATCTGTATGGCAACAGTTTAACACATGTGAATGCATAAGGACATGCAAAACTTTGTTCCCACTAGGCAACTAGGTGGTAACAGTAAAACACTCCTGAATGCATAAAGACATGCAAAACTTTGTTCGCAATAGGCAACTAGGTGGTAACAGTAAAACAGTCCTGAATGCATAAGGACATGCAAAACATTGCCGCCACCTGACATCTGCATGGCAACAGTCTCACACTCCTTAATGCATAAGGACATGCAAAACTTTGTTCCCACTAGGCAACTAGGTGGTAACAGTAAAACAGTCCTGAATGCATAACGACATGCAAAACTTTGTTCCCACTTGGCACCTGGGTGGTAACAGCCTAACACTCCTAAATGCATAAGGACATGCAAAACATTGTCGCCACTTGACATATGCATGGCAACAGTCTCACACTCCTGAATGCATAAGGACATGCAAAACATTGTCGCCACTTGACATCTGCATGGCAACAGTTTTATACTCCTGAATGCATAAGGACATGCAAAACTTTGTTCCCACTAGGCAACTAGGTGGTAACAGTAAAACACTCCTGAATGCATAAGGATATGCAAAACTTTGTTCCCACTTGGCAACTGGGTTGTAACAGTCTAACACTCCTAAATGCATAAGGACATGCAAAACATTGTCGCCACTTGACATATGCATGGCAACAGTTTCACACTCCTGAATGCATAAGGATATTCAAAACTTTGTTCCCACTTGACATCAGCCTGGCAACAGTCTCACACATGTGAATGCATAAGGACATGCAAAACTTTGTTCCCACTAGGCAACTAGGTGGTAACAGTAAAACACTCCTGTAGGTATAAGGACATGCAAAACTTTGTTCCCTCTTGGCATCTGTATGGCAACAGTCTAACACTCCTGAATGCATAAGGACATGCAAAACTTTAATCCCACTAGGCAACTAGGTAGTAACATTAAAACACTCCTGAATGCATAAGGACATGCGAAACTTTGTTCCCACTTGGCAACTGGGTGGTAACAGTCTAACACTCCTAAATGCATAAGGACATGCAAAACATTGTCGCCTCTTGACATCTGCATGGCAACAGTCTAACACTCCTGAATGCATAAGGACATGCAAAACTTTGTTCCCACTAGGCAACTAGGTTGTAACAGTAAAACACTCCTGAATGCATAAAGACATACAAAACATTGTTGCCACTTGACATCTGCTTGGCAACAGTCTCACACTCCTGAATGCGTAAGGACATGCAAAACTTTGTTCCCACTAGGCAACTATGTGGTAAAAGGAAAGCACTCCTGAATGCATAAGGACATGCAAAACTTTGTTCCCTCTTGGCATCTGTATGGCAACAGTTTAACACATGTGAATGCATAAGGACATGCAAAACTTTGTTCCCACTAGGCAACTAGGTGGTAACAGTAAAACACTCCTGAATGCATAAAGACATGCAAAACTTTGTTCGCAATAGGCAACTAGGTGGTAACAGTAAAACAGTCCTGAATGCATAAGGACATGCAAAACATTGCCGCCACCTGACATCTGCATGGCAACAGTCTCACACTCCTGAATGCATAAGGACATGCAAAACTTTGTTCCCACTAGGCAACTAGGTGGTAACAGTAAAACAGTCCTGAATGCATAACGACATGCAAAACTTTGTTCCCACTTGGCACCTGGGTGGTAACAGCCTAACACTCCTAAATGCATAAGGACATGCAAAACATTGTCGCCACTTGACATATGCATGGCAACAGTCTCACACTCCTGAATGCATAAGGACATGCAAAACATTGTCGCCACTTGACATCTGCATGGCAACAGTTTTATACTCCTGAATGCATAAGGACATGCAAAACTTTGTTCCCACTAGGCAACTAGGTGGTAACAGTAAAACACTCCTGAATGCATAAGGACATGCAAAACTTTGTTCCCACTTGGCAACTGGGTTGTAACAGTCTAACACTCCTAAATGCATAAGGACATGCAAAACATTGTCGCCACTTGACATATGCATGGCAACAGTTTCACACTCCTGAATGCATAAGGATATTCAAAACTTTGTTCCCACTTGGCATCTGTATCGCAACAGTCTAACACTCCTGAATGCATAAGGACATGCAAAACTTTGTTCACAAAGGACAATTGAGTGGTAACAGTCCCACACTCCTGAATACATAAGGACATGCAAAACTTTGTTCACAAAGGACAATTGAGTGGTAACAGTCCCACACTCCTGAATACATAAGGACATGCAAAACTTTGTTCACAAAGGACAATTGAGTGGTAACAGTCTAACACTCCTGAATGCATAAGGACATGCGAAACTTTGTTCCCACTTGGAAACTTGGTGGTAGTAATAATACACTCCTGAATTTATAAGCACATGCAGCATTTTTTTAAAACTTGGCCTATGCATTGCAACAGTTTAACATTCCTGAATGCATAAGTACATGCAAAACTTTGTTCCCAAGTGGCAACTAGGATAAAAAAAATACAACACACCTCAATGCATAAGGACATGCAAAACGTTGTTCCCACTAGGCAACTTGGTGCTAACAGTACAACACACCTCAATGCATAAGGACATGCAAAATGTTGTTCCCACTAGGCAACTTGGTGGTAACAGTCTAACACTCCTGCATGCATAAGGACATGCAGCACTTTGTTTCCACTTGGCATCTGTATTGCAACAGTTAACACTCTTAAATGCATAAAGACATGAAAAACTTTTTTCCCACTAGGCAACTAGGTGTTAACAGTAAAACACTCCTGAATACATAAGGACATGCAAAACTTTGTTCACAAAGGACAATTGAGTGGTAACAGTCTAACACTCCTGAATGCATAAGGACATGCGAAACTTTGTTCCCACTTGGAAACTTGGTGGTAGTAGTAATACACTACTGAATTCATTAGCACATGCAGCATTTTTTTTTAAAACTTGGCCTCTGCATGGCAACAGTTTAACACTCCTGAATGCATAAGGACATGCAAAACATTAATCCCACTCGGCAACTAGGTGGAAACAGTAAAACATTCCTGAATGCAAAACTTTGTTCAGACATAGTTACCACTTGACATTTGGATGTTACTTGCAAAATACATTATTTCTATTTGCCAAATGGATGGAACCTGCATTTAACTTCTGAAGGCAATCAGTGGTTTTGTTTGCCTAAAATTACTACCAAATAAAGGCAGTTTCCCCTTGAGAAATAAGACTAAAATTTCCCAATTTGACAACTAAAATTCCCCAAAAGGCAACAGTGACACACAATCAAATAGTTTAAGTTAAATCCAGTAGTCCAAAACTGTTCTTACAGACAAAAAATGTTAGATATTGTCACAATATAAAATCTTTGCAATAAATTTCAAAATTCTGCAGGTTATATGTGACATAAAAAGGGTCCAAATTTTCCCAATCTGAAAGGTGGAAGGTAGTTTTTAAAAACCATAGCAAAATCACTGGCAATAGGACGTGCTCAACCTTTTTCCATCATTGGCAAACTTGATGAAAGCTGTCTTACTTTTTGCAATGCATATATCTTTTCGTCTTCTTTTTTGCAGAAACTAGAACAAGAGGCCCATGGGCTTTAACGCTCACCTGAGGAAATGTCTAAAAACTTACAAAGAACTTAATTACAAAAAAGTCATAAAATTACTCAAGTTTGGAAAATCCTGCAATAAATATCTAGTCACATTTCATTTATTTAACTATAGTACAATGAATAATTTTCAAATCATTAACCATATGGTTATGTAGCCATAACTTTGATCTTTGAACATATGAACTTGAACCTTATATCAAAATGTTTGTAATATCAACACCTACAATATTCTAATAATCATGCTTGTACAAAATGTTAATGGTTTTCAAGATAATTTACAATTTCAGTCTTCTTCTACAGCTATGACCTTGACCTTTGAACATGTGACCTTGAACCATATATCAAAATGATCGTAATATCAATACTTACAATATTCTAATATATATGCTAATACAAAAAGTTCATAGTTTTCAAGAAAATTCAGTTTCAGTACACTTATGCAGCTATGACCTTGACCTTTGAACATATGACCTTGAACCATATATAAAAATGATCATCATATCAATACTTACAATATTCTAATATACATGCTTATACAAAGAGTTAATAGTTTTCCAGATAATTCACAGTTTCAGTACACGTATGCAGCTATGACCTTGACCTTTCAACATATGACCTTGAACCACATATCACAATGACTGTCATATCAATACCTACAATATTCTTATATACATGCCTATACAGAAAGCTTATAGTTTTCATGCTTGTGCATAATTTTAGTATTTATAAGCCAAATATAACGTTTTAGGGGCAACAACTCCTACATGGATTATCATATAGTTACGAAACTTGGTACCTTTTTTAAATTTTATCATGGGAAACATTTTAACAATGGTTTGAATTCATATCTCTCTTAATATTTGCCTAAAACTGCAAAATTCACAAATTAGGTCATGACCTTGATTTGTGACCTTGACCCTATTTTAAAGGTCATTTCAAGAAAAAGTCAAAACTGAACACCCCCATGTCATTATCTGTTCAAATAGTCAAGTTATAACAATTTGAAGCCATTTTACCAAATTTTTAAAATTAAACGCAAAAACACATAACCCATTTTTTTTTACCAAATTTCATGAAATGAACAAACTATAGGCTTAAGACCCTAGAGAATCCAAATATCACATCAGATTTTTTCTCCCATCATCGGTTTCAGAGAAGAAGATTTTTAAAGATTTTTGGACCCCTAAGTCACCTTGACCTAGTTTTAGTAGCCATGGCAACGCCATGAACAAATCTGAATTGCACCGGCCCATATATGCTTCTGACCAAGTATCATTGAAATCTGTCCAGCAGTTTTGGAGGAGAAGTCGAAAACAGGTGTTAACGACGCACGCACACACGCATGCAAGCACGCACATACACATGCCAGGCTATGCCATAAGCTCACTTGACCTTTTGGTCAGGTGAACTAAAAAATGATTAAATGAAGAAAATTATCAAAGAATGCAGTAAAAGACTAAAACAAAATAAACAGATATGAAATAAGCCTAATTCAACTTAAACTAAACCAACATTAAGAATAATTTTATATTGAAGTACCAACCTTGATTTGTTACTGATAACTTGATGGCTACAGTCTAACGCTTCTTATTCCATATGGCAAAGGTTTTTTACCTACAACAATCAAACACCCCTAAATGAATAAGGACATGCAAAACTTTGTTCCTACATGGCAAGTTGGTGGTAAAATTAAACTGTTTTTAAAATAATGTATACTTGCGAGCAAGTATATGTCTGCGTATCAGCTCTCTAAAGTGGTGCTCCAAATAGCGGAGGAAATTCCAAGAAAAAAAAGAACTCTCTAAAAACTCTCTGGAATTCCATGGTTTTAACCAGATTTCTCTGAAGTCCGTCCAAATTCCGAAAAACGGTGAAGAAGCGACCTCCACATGGTCCATCCCTACCAGTTGACAAAATTTCAACCTGATTGGATAAGAAACATAGGAGATGTCTCTGAAAATAATCTGTCAGAAACGAGGGAAAATAATAATAATAATAATGAAGATTATGAGCAACAACAAGATGTCTGCTGATACACATAATTTTAATGTTTTTCTACTAAAACCACATGGTCCATTCTGGGATGTTGGAGGAAACTGGAGTGCCAGGAAAAAACACCAATCTTCGGCATGCAAACTAAACAACTTTCTCATACTAGGATCTGTCCTGAGTGGGATTCAAACCCAGATGGTAAGAGGCACTGTGATTTGTTACAAGTGAGCACTTTACACCGACATTGTGTGATGCAATCAATAATTCACATCATGCAAATTCATTGCACTGATTGTCACCGGTGAGATATCAGTAACTTAAAGTCACATTTTAAAAAAGTTATTGGATACAATTATTTCACTTAAATCTAGATATCACCAACTAGCTTAAGTTTTATAATTTTTTTGCACCATGTTATACAGTTCACAATGTTTTGAATTCTAACTTTTTTTGCCAAGGAGTGGAGTGGAGTAATGGTGTTTTATGCCCCCAGTCAAGATTCTTTCACCTATTTCGAGGCAGTCAATTCAGGGATGGTGGAGGAAACCAAAGTGCTCGGTGAAAATCACTGACCTTCAGCAAGCAAACATACAAACTTTCTCGCATTAGGATCTGTCCTGAGTGGAATTAGAGCCCAGAGGTCTTTTTTGCCAAGAAATAGACCTTTTATGTAATTTCCTAAGTAAATTATATTTGTGGATTACTGTGAAATCATTAATTTTCGTGGTGTTCCAATTTTCGTTGTTTTCGTGGACACCATGACCCACGAATTTACATGTCAACGAATATATTTGCAAATTTCTGAATCAGGGCTCCACAAACGCCGGTAAGGTCAATCAGCGGTAGACAAAGGGTACATCACATCAAAACAAGAAGTTAACAGGTGCTTAACCCACGAATTCATCATCCCGTGAAATGGTATTTTTTCTGACATCAACGAAAATTGGAGCCCACGAATTTAAATGTATTCACAGTATATAATAAATTATAATTACCTCCCTTTATTTTAATCTGAGTACCTTCTCACTTGTATCTAAACATCACCAATCTTACATGGTACTGTCACTGCCATATTCTCTTCTTTGAAAATTGTCAAGATTTATCTACAAATAATATGAATGATAATAATAATAATAATAATATGAATATGAATAATAATAATAATAACAACAACAACATGAACTAGATTGTATACTTGCCTATCAGCGTGTTCACTTTCTTCTGTTTTATGTGTTTTTGAAACATACTACAGTTTTCAGCATTTTGTTTATTTAAAGTGTTAAGTGTGAAAATCTAGAATGAAACAGACAAATAGTCCATAATTAGTTTAATTCAAGGAGATGCCCCTAGGGTGTATCCATCACGATAGTAGTCCTGGGTTGTTGTTTTAACTGGATTTCTCCATAATGTTTCCAAATTCCAAACAAAACGGTGAGAAAGAGACTTTCCCATGGTCAATCCCTATCAGTTGACAAAATTTTAGCCTGATCAGATAGAAATGAATCAAGAGATGCATCTGAAAAATATGTCAGAAATGAAGGAGAATAATAATAATAACAAAAAAGATTATGAGTAACAACAAGATGTCTACTGATACATAGACATAATAATAATAATGATTATGAGTAAAAACAAGATCTGTTGCAGTGATATTGCTATGGTTTTTAAAAACTACCTTCTACCTTTCAGATTGGGAAAATCTGGACTCTTTTATGTCACATATTACGCTCAGAATTTTGAAAAGCATTGCAAAGATCTGACATTTTTTGTCTGTCAGAACAGTTTTGGACAACTGGATTGAACTTAAACTATTTGATTGTGTGTCTCTGTTGCCTTTTTGGGAATTTTAGTTGTCAAATTGGGAAATTTTAATCTTATTTCTCAAGGGGAAACTACAGTATAACCTGTAATAACGTCCACCTCTCTATAACGTCAACCTGTCTATAGCGTCCAGTCTAAAGTATCCCCAATCGATTTTACTATATAAAGACCCCCTGTATAGCCTCCACCTGTCCAATGCGTATAGCGTCCACCTATTTCGGTCCCGATCGGCATTAGATTTGTGTATAACGTCCACTATTCGACTGATCAAGGGGCATAACTCGTATTTTTCAACACAACCTGAAGTGTTGATGTCAGAGATTTACTTCTTTTAAGTTTAATTTCAAAGCGAATTAATGTGTTTGACATGCCGACATTGTGTTTATTATCCCCAATTGGGTTTGGGAAGAGCGTGGATCGATTAATTACAATGGATATTATGACTCCTGGATATGTTTATAAAGATCGATGGCGAGAACCGCCGATGTTTTCTTAACAGTTAAACGGAATGGTCTTTATTTACTCAGCCTTGACATCTCAAGGTGTCAACTGATTATCCTTTGTGATATATTAACAGGGTAACAATCACTTACATCATTAGCCAATTAATAAATGTAACCTCAGGGTTGTCTAAATTATAACTGAGATTTTAGTTTTATTTTTCTTATCGATATTTATTCTTCAATGGTTAAAAATTGTTAATAAATTTCTGTTACGCCCACTTATGGTGCTAATTTTCATGGTCTAGATAAATTCACTTAATACCAAGATGCAGTTTAATTAAAATGATCAAGTCACTTATTAAATCCAAAAATCACTGTAAATTGAAATAAATTATTAAAATTTTCTTACAAGTTTTATTTGCTCAAGTTAATAAGTTAATTTATGTAGAGTGATTTTGAAATATTCTGTTTTAAAGTCCTTTGTCAAGCACTGGTATGGTAAATTTCCTTTGCCTCATTTGTGACCCTGTATATAAAGTCCACCTGTCTATTAAGGACACTTTTGCCCAATCCCTTGAGTGTCCTTTATACACAGATTATACTGTATCTTTATTCGGTAGTAATTTTAGGCAAACAAAACCACTGTGTTGATATGTAGACATAATGATGATAATAAAAATAATAATAATAATTTCATAATAAAATACATTTGCAAAGGTGTTGTTTGGTTGTAATTTTGTTTAACTTTATAACTCTCTTAATAACGAGTTTGAAATTAAAACTATTTAACCTGCCTGACCTTGACATAAGAACGTTTGACCTTGATATATACATCAAAATTCATCATATGGCAATAGCAAATAACACTCTAAATGAAATACATAATGATACATTAACACATTTTCTAATTTCCAAATATTTTTTTATTGAATTATTTTATGCACACTCTGTACTCATAAACAAATTTTACCATGATTGTTTTGAAATAAAACAGGTAATACTTTTTATTATCTTGAATTGAAAAATCTACCATTTGAAAGGGTTGTCCAAACAACTTTTTGTGATATTGTGGTCTTGCAAAGATGGTTAAAATTCATGAAGTAGCTACAATACAATCTGAAAGAGAATATGGTCAAGAACTTAGTTTTGTCTTTAAGCCTTTTTTAAGTCAATGTTAAGGAAACATTTAAACTTAACAACCAAACTTTTCGCCAACAGTTTACTTCAATCTTGTGACCTTGAACTTTGAATCCATGACCTTGATAATAAATAACAAGAGGCACAATCAGGCCTGCATAGCTCAGCTGGCAGACAAGCTGCATCTCATTTTTTTATAAACTTTAAACTGGTACTCTACTTAGGGACCTTCAACACAAAATAGTTCAATATGGCCCAATAGTTCCAGAGTAGAAGATTTTCAATGAATCAGCTATTGAAAGCAGCTTATTTGCATAGTCCTCTTACTATCAGCTAATCATAATGTGCGGGAAAACCTGTAACATGCGTTTAGGCCATCTCTCTACTCTCTATATATCAAATTTCAACTAAATAAGTTGATAAATAAACCTGTAATGGCCATTAAGCATTTTTTACTATTTATTGCAATGGTGACTACTGTGGATGTCACAAGAAAGTGATTTGTATAAAGTTTAAACTACTCCACCTCCAGACCCTCCATGCCAAATATGGCTCTATTTGGTGTTGTAGTTTCAGAAGAAAAGATTTTAAATGAATAAGCTATTTATAGCTAATTATTTACTTTTTCTGCCAATTATGAGCTAATAATAAATAAAGGAAAAATCTGTTATATATGTTAAATGGCTACCTATCTACTCTCGATATACCAAATTTGAACTAAATCAGTTGAATATTAAACCTGAAATCGTCATTTAGCACTTTTTTTCTATTACGAGCAATGGTGACCATATTATGTGTCACAAAAAGATTATTTGTACAATCATTAAACTATACAACCTAAGAATCTTACACATCAAATATGGTTCTGTTTGGCTGAGTAGTTTCAAAGAAGATTTTTAAAGAATTAACTATTAATAGCAGCTTATTTGCATTTCTGCTAATTGCAAGCTAATTATAAATGTGACGGAAAATTCAGGTATATATATCAAATTGGCTATCTATCTACTCTCTATATATCAAATTTGAACTAAATCAATTGAAAATTAAACCTGTAATGGCCATTTAGCACTTATTGCTATTTAGAGCAATGGCAGCCATCTTGGATGTTACAAGAGGATGATTTTTACCATCTTTAAACTACTTCAGCTAGGGACCTTCTACATCAAATATAATTAAATTTGGCTCAGTAGTTTCAGAGAAGATTTTAAAAGAAGTAGCTATTAATGGCTGCTTATTTGCATATTTCGCTAATTATGATCTAATTATGTGATGGGAAATCCTGTTATATTATACATAAATTGGCTATCTATCTACGCTCTATGTATCAAATTTGAACTAAATCAACTGAAAATTAAACCTGTAATGGCCATTTATCACTTCTTGCTATTTAGAGCAATGGTGGCTATCTTGGATGTCGCAAGAAGTTGATTTGTACAACCTTTAAATTACTTCACCTAGAGACCTTCTATACCAAATATGGTTCTATTTTGCCAAGTTGTTTCAGAGAAAATAAAAGTTTAGGCAAGCATGCTCGTATAAACACATGCATGCTTCGCCATGCCAGTTGAAAGCTGAAAATGATATTTTTAAAATCTGGTACTTTGTTAGTTCTTGCCATGATGATAAATTTTGAAACAATTTTGCATAAAATACCCTAAATAACAGCTAAATTTATAGCAAAATGCAAAGGTCAATTAATAATTTGATCAAAATCTTAACCATTGACATCAATAGGAAGGTCATTGTAAGTCAATAACAAGACTAAAGACCACATGACATAATCTTGTAAAATGTTAATGCAAAAGGTGAAAACTATTTTTTAACCAAGTTTCACAAACTTTACCAATTTTGAGATTGAGATTTTAAGAAGGCAAAAAATCCACATCATATTGTTTTTTGAACAGATATATTCAGGCCTTTTGTTCTGAATTGCACTAACCTGTATAAACTTCTTACAAGTTCACTAAAATCAGTCAAGTAATTTTGGCGATGAAATAGAAATAAATGAGACAGGCAAATACAAACACATGCACACACAAAAACTGCACTTCTAACGCAACATGCTTACATGGCCTTTGGTCAGGTGAGCTAAATACTAAAATGTTACATTACAAACATCTTATTTATTTTTTTTTTTTTTTCTATTTTTTTTTACACAAAATGTAATATTTCTGAACAAAACTGAAATGCTGATTTTTATTTTAAATGTAACAAACATATCCAAACCAGTTTTCAATCAAGAAGAAGCCCTTGCACCAATGGCCCTAAATGAAATAAGACATTGTCATTTAGATCGCCTGCTCCACTCACTATAATTTCAGTGATTGCAACTTCTATTCATTATCATGTAAAACTTATTAAGTCCTTTGTTGTCTTAATAATGACAGGGAAACTATAATGTTTTAAAATGACATGACATTTTTTTATCAAAATATCAATAATATCCGTAAGTACCAATCATTTTTCATCAGTAACACATCATTAGAACTTGATTCTTTTTTCTGATGCTTTATTTTTATTTATTGAAAACAAAAGTGATCATTGGCTATTTTGTAATAAATGCATTTGAATGTTAAAGCTGCATTAAGTTTTTCAATTTTCTGATTTTTTTTTTTTTTTTTTTTTTTTTTAAAAAATAGATATCCTCTAACCACAATCTGTGAGATTCATTTTCTAAAATTTCATTTCTTTTAGCTGTAAATTAACAAAATCCTCTGACCGGTTGCTCAATGTTTTACGATGATTATTATGAGCTTGGAGCATGCGCACAGATGTACTGAAAAACCCATGAATCTAAGGTGAAACATGACAAATTGCATTAATTGTCCTTAATTAATATCCAGATGTATTTGAAATGGTGTTATGTATCCCTTACTAAGTCACAAATGAAAAAATTCAACGAAGTTCTGTGTTTAATTTATGGTATTTCACCGTTTTTAAAGTTGTGTTTAAATGACCGGGGTTTTGATGATGTAACCATGTTCTAATATTAGATCCCAAATGCTGCATCTCGCTGAGTAATTACTGTAATTTCTGTATTTATTTGAGCTTTTACAGTTGAACCAAATTTAACATTGTTCATCAGGAACATTATAATTAGATTAGCATCGTTTTAATTTTTTCTTTGGAAAACTTAATGCAGCTTTAAATATATATATAAACATCATTCTGAAAAACAGGAAATAATCAGAGACAATTTGTTGGTTGAAAATTCTAGATGTAATATCCATTAAAGAGTTGAGTTGAGTAATGGTGTTTACCATCCCAGTCAAGAATATTTCACTTATATCGAGGCGTCGCCAGCTATAAGTAAAAGTGCAAAAATTTTGCCTGTGCATTGCGCTGAACAGCAGGGTTCTTTATCGTGCCATGCCTGCCATGACACACGTGGACCTTGTTTATTTTAAGTTTCCATTCAAAAGAACCGTGACTTTCATTTCGTAATGCCGAGTGCTTGGCAAAAGTACAGTCACTACCCACTTTCAAATCTTGGGTCAGACCCGGCCAGGGTTCGAACTCACCACCTTCCACTTACGGAGCAAGCAATTATTAAAGAAACAATATATATGTAACAATGTAATAATTAAATATATATCAGTATATAAGTATGTTCCACTGTATGAAAATCATCAAAGCAAGTTAACATCATCATCATCAAGAAGATTCAACATTATCCCCAGCATAGATCATCCAATTTACCCCAAAAATACTACACCACTTGAAAAATGATGTTTATATGTTAAACTTCTTTTAATTATTACAAGATATCTTGAATTTCAACAGAAAATCCTATAAAATAAATAAGCAAGTTTTTTTTCTCAAAATGTACATTTTTTATATAAAATATGCATTTTTACTAAGGAATACTGTAACATTGAATGTATCAAAATAGAATGGTGCAGAAAAATATGTGAACACTTTGGAATTAATACCACCATTCCTTTTTTGGTATGAATTTATTATCATCAACTTAATATTTTTAAAGCATTATTTTGATAATAGGAAATTTAATTCAAAAGTTTATTTTTGTGTTCTAGATAGGTTGTTGGGACAATAAATTATGTAAAAATCATATACATGTGTTTAAAAACATATAAGAATAATAATTTCTTTAAAGCAGATTGAAAAAATTCTGAAGACATATATTTTTTTAGCTGTTTAAAAAATTTAAACAGAAAAACTAAACATTGCACTTTGAATGAAGGAATGGATGGACAGATGGACGAATGGACATACACACAAACCCCATTTCAATATCCCCCTCCTCCCCACCATCTCTGTTGGAGCAAGGGATAATTAAAGACCCCCAATATATTATTAGTAGGCCATTGTAAATTTTTGATGACACAGAGCATATGACATATATATATATATATATATATATATATATATATATATATATATATATATATATATATATATATTATTATTATTATTATTATTATCATTTGTATAAGTAATGATTAAATTTATAGTTTTATTATGAATGACAAATTTAAATGCTGATTAAAATCATGTTATAAAGCCGGCTCCTGTTTTGAAAATATGGCCGTAATTTTTCAAAATGTGCATCAAGATGGGCCCCACTAATCTCTTGAGTTCTAGAGTAAACACTGTCACATCCTATTTTATGTCAATGCAATCACACTGGCTTAAATTGTTTGAGATTAGAGTAAAAGCGATCAAGACTGGCTTGGATAGGCAAGTATTCTAAGGAATAAACTGTTTTGAATATTTGTAAGTACTACATGCTAAATCTCAGGAACTAATACTTTCTGATGTAAAGAAAGGCACACAAATTTAAACATTTAATTCAAATTTGTTTGACAAGTACAATGACAAATGATAGAATATCAACTAAATGATACATTATATGGTAATACTAAATGATTGTATTTCCACATTAAACAAGAATTCCACAGATTTAAATGTCTCGCCTGGATAGTTTTTGATCGAGTAGAAAATATATTAACATAAACTTTCACATTTTGACATGCCACCGCTGACACTGGAAAAGTAACACCTAAGTCTCGCCTTATAGCAATGCCAGACTCGACATAAAAAAACAGTCATAACACACAAATTAGCTCTAGATTATTAATCTAAGAACAAAATTGTGTATGCATGTAAACATGCAAGTGTGTAGTATGGTCTGCCATGTACTAGCACACTCAGGGAGACTTTGGTGAAGTGACAGTTCACACAGTCAGATTGTGTAGCAGAACTGAGCCAGTCATGGTGTTGGTGTTGTATATAGTAGGTATAACAGAGTTATTTACTGCCAGACTATCTGGTCAGGAACTTTTAGCCTTGTGGTAAAGCCCTCACTTATCACTCAGAAGGGCTGGGTTCAATTCTCAGCTGGGGCACTCAGTAATGATGCGTTTCTTCCCTCCTGTTACATTTGCTGCAGATAAGCAAACCATTCCCCCTGTTCAATATCCTGCAACTTTACAATTTAATGAAGAGTGCAAGGCCAGTAAGTAGTATCTTAAATTTCAAAATATTATGTATGAACCAACCAGGATTCAAACCAATGACCTTCTACTTTCAAGGACACTCTACCACTGAGCTGATGATGGGTTGTTAAATGATAGTATTTCCACATAAATAATGTCCAATCAGACCACATATTGCTCAAATGGCACTTTGCATTTGAATTTTAAAAATGCATCAACCAAGTATGGATATCATTCCACTTGTAGCAGTTGTTCTTCATAGAGATTTTGAAAGACTTAGCTATAACCAACACATTTCAAGCATGTTCTGTAAAAAGTAGGTCAAAAAAATTGAAGATACACCTGTTTTAATATTAAATGGTTACACATATACATCTTCATAAAATTCATGTCCAAATCAGCCCATAAATGAAATTTATTAAATCGGTTTTTTTTTTCTTTTTTTTTTTTTTTTAATTTTTTTTTGCAGCAACATATTTCCATTTAGCCTTGTCATGCATCAATAAAAAAAACCCAAAACTTTCCATAACAATGCTTATTCCCAATATCTTGGAAGCTTTTTCAATATCAAGAAAAAAATATGGACGTCAGTCCAAAAAGATATGGCAACGGTTTTAGACAAAAAAGGAAGATTTTATACCTGAATAAAACAATTTTTAAATGACTTTCCCTCTCACTAACCTTAATTTGCATCTAAAATTCAAATGCCGAAAAATGACTGAAGTTGCAATTGTGCAGAAACTGCCAGATTTTAATTGAAAGGGGGGGGCTGATGAAAGATAAACACTTGGGTGAACTGTTTAAATTTCACCTGGTGCACGCATTTTTTCGAATACTCTTCAAAAAATGAGTACCTTCTACATAACAAAGTATTAAACAAAGTTTGAAAAAAGTAAAAATAAGATTAACCTCATAAAAACTGTCCATCTTCAGACAACCTCTGGTGTCGTTTGTTTACTTCTAGCAAAGCAAGGCAGATTGTTGATTTGCCGCCGTATTCCCGTGAACAGTTTTCTTGTGGTTGTTCTAGACTAGTCTATTATAATTAAAGGGTACAAAGCTATAAATGTTCTAATTGCAATTGAATATATTGAACTATTCCGTGAATTAAAATCATCTTTAAAATAAAAATTAGGTTGTTATCATGACAGCTACAGAACTGAATAATATCGTGATGTTTTTTTTTTCAAGAAGCGAAAACTGAAATTTAACATGTACATTTAAATGTACCTTTTACCCCCATTTCGTTCACCAATGGATAGACCCGACTTAATGAATGCCAAAGATTAAAAAAGTCAATTAAGGAACTTGATCCGGTTATGCCGTAGGCTATCCAAAATGTTTCCATCAATAATACCTTTTTTTAAATAATAAATAAATATATAAATAAATAACTTAAAAAGGTAATTTATTGTTAGTTAAAGCAGAGACATATATATGTAATATATGTCTCTGGTTAAAGTTGCATCATCATTATTGAAGTTTTTCTCGGTCTGAAAATTAAAAAAGTTACTTTAGTGTCGCGCGCGGATTTTAAAATACTTATTTTTAAAAAAAAATCAAAATTTTGCATATGACATTAACTAGTATGCAGTAGTCAATACAATAAATTTCCCAACAATAAGCGTTTATGAATAAATGAGATAAAGATAAATTGAAACAGAATTTCGGTGGCCTAGTGATCTAAATCGCACGCTTCCATGCTCAACTTCTTGGTCCAATCTTACCAGATCCTGAGTAATCTAGCTAACTTCAGGGGTGTTTCTCGGGGTACTCCGGTTTCCTCCACAGTTCTTAATGTCTTGATAAAAAAACATAGCGTAAAACACAACTGAGCTCGCTTCATTTTCTTACACTCTGCTTGTAACGGCTATCCGAAGTTGAGAGCTGAGTAATGGTGTTTAACGTCCAAGTCAAAAATATTTCACTTATATCGAGACGTCGCCAGCTATAGGCGAAAGTGAAGCAATTTTGCCCGTGCGTTGCGCTTATGGCATTATACAGCAGGGTTCTTTATCGTGCCACACCTAACATGACACGCGACCTCGTTTTATTTTAAGATCCCATCCGAAAGAACACTGAATTCGTTTCGTAACGCCGAGTGTTTGGCAAAAGAACATTCACTACCCACTTTTAAGTCTTGGGACAGACTCGGTCGGGGTTCAAGCCCCCGACCTGCCACATACGGAGCAAGCAATATAGAACCAATCTTTCCGAAGGACGTATGATAAGTAGTCCGAAAATCTGACGGTCTATCTCCAATCTCCAATCGTGCAGTAGACCGTCAGAACGGCAAGCGCCTGTTTTCTTGCATCTGTGCGGTGCCTCGAGGAACCGCATGCTATAATTGTAAAAGTTTTAATATAGAGCAGGTAACACCTATTTACCTTAATAATTATATGTTAAAACTCGACGTTGAAGCATATACAATAAAGTTCCTCATGTTTGTTTAAGTGTAACGAATCGATATTATTCCATCAAGCGTAGCAATCAATGAACTTTCAAAATGGCAGAATATAGTCTCGAAACCAAAGTTACTATGAGTTTGTTTTAAATTGTCATATCACGTGATTAATACATTTATTTATAGACAAACACGTGTGCGCTAATTGTATACATAAATCTCGGACGTGGACACAGTGATATTGACAGAATAAGATCCCCAGAATATGTAGTTATAAAATCGGGTTCCATTGTACTGGTCAGCTGTTTAAGACCGTCGGTTGTTTACATTGACGATATCAATGAATATATCACGTGATAAGTCAAATTTGCATAATTTTATAGTAACTTTGTTTCGAGATTATTTTTGTGACCTACTTCACTTCATTCAAAATGGCGGTGGGTTTAAATGGAAATAAGTGGTAACTGAAACAAATGGAGTAATTAAGTGTAGAAAATATTGGAATAGACGCCCGATATTTCGTATTATGGAAGATAAATGCTATGGGAATAAAATGTTGTGAAAATAATGGAGGATTATCACCTTAGGAGAGATATAAAACACCGTATGTCGTACTAGGGGTAAGATCGTCAAAATGAACGTTTTTCATATATACCCCGCTCGGTCTTTGATTTTTCCGCCAAGGCAAAAAAATTGAAAAGGATAAATCTAAAGACCGCAGAAATCTCGGTCTACCTAATGGTTTAATCTAGGTTGCATGATATGACCTTGAACAGGACATATAAGTGAAATTACATTGCTCCAGTCCATCCAGCTGCAGATGGATACAATGAAGTATCTTGGGGTTAACATTATGACCAACTGACATCCCATCCAAAGGAAAGTGTTTAATTGATATCTCTTATTGACCTTTAATTTCACAAAATCATGTTTAAATTTCCAATTTTTTAAAATCGGATTGAACACTTAAAATAAACGACATGAAAATATTGCTAAAAAAATGAAAAATATTGCACTTAATATAACACCCAATTGTATTGAAGATTAGATACATTTTTGATTGTTTCTAAGTTTACAAGCCCAAGGTCTCTGTGGTTTTCCCCAGCACTCTGATTCTTTCTGATTTCTCTGGTTTCCCAAAACTGACCACCTAGAGGTAACTAAAAGAATATTGATAACGCTGAATAAACACTATTACACCAATCCACTGTTTTGATTATTATCAAAATTGTGTACTATAAATATTTTATTTGTAGCTGATCCTGTAATTGAAAGGAATTTAAAACATGTTCCAGATGGTGCAGTATTTATCCATTGTGGTGTTGGTGATAGAACATAGTAGGCTATTCTTTATATGTATATACTATATCTTTTATTTATGAAATTGAAATAATTTATTTAGAAACTTGCAAATACAATTGGCTATAATACAAAGATATTTTTATATTTACAATATTATTTCAGTCATTTTAACTTTGGCAAATACATTGTATTTATACTGTAATTCAGTTACATCCTTATCTCATTCAAAAGCCACACACAAGAGTTGTGATTCAATGTTTTGAAATAGTAATATAATACTAGTTTCTTTCTTTGAGCTAATACATGATACAACATTTCCTGAACAAAATTTATCAGTAAAATATTTCAATATTTCAGGAAGACAAAAATTTATTTTAAAAAATCAAAATTTTTATGCACATGGTTAAAATTTACTGTTGACATTGTCTCTTTTTATTCTAAATGATGTTGGAGAAAACAGCATCTTACCTTACACACAGGGAATTATAGATGTGTGCTTGAGCAGTTTGGTGAGTATATGCAGATAAAAAGCTTAACTAATGATTAATTTGTTTGTATATTTCAGTTGGAAGGATAAGGATAATGACTTCAGGAAAGATCCACAATTAAAATTGAGATGTGTTCCAACATTACTGTGTTTAGGAAAGGTAAGGAATTCTTTACCCCAAATAAAATTGAGATGTGTTCCAACATTACTGTGTGTAGGAAAGGTAAGAATTTTTTAGCTCACCTGAGCTGAAGTATACTGAAATTGATTAATGATTTGGAAATTATTCATTGCACTACAGTTACATCATGCATATTATATAAGCTACTTATAAATGAAATGTGAGTGGATATATATCTGATTAAGTTTTGTGGGAATTCTTAACTTGAGAAAACTTTTAAAGTTTCTGTACTTAGTATATTTGCACTTTGCAAACAATATTGGACATATCTTCAGGTGAGCGTTAAGGCCCATGGGCCTCTTGTTTAATATTGGTATTTAAAACCTGTATATACAGTAGAGCCAATCTAAACTGTGCATTTATTGACATGAAATTAGATAAGTATTCATTCCACAGTTCATAATATTAATTTAACATATTATCATAAAAAATAGTCTTACCTCAACAAAAAGTTTAGAAGTTAGACTATTTCCCTAACCCCAAACCATGTAATGTTTCAGACAAAAAAGACCTGTAAAATTTTTATTTTCATTTTATATACATGTATTCTGAAAGAAAATAATTAAATATAAAATTCAGGTTAGTTAGATTTCAACTTGATTTCTGTCACTGTCTTTAAAAGTTTCCATTAAACAGTGTTCATTTTAAACAGGTTGCACTGTATTACAAGATATTCAAATATTATCTGTGATTGGCCTTTTTTTGTTTCTATAAAATCATTAATCATTCCATTGTTCAAAATTCACTCCAGCTTCAAGCTTGAAAGCATGTGACTTGTAACTTTTCAGTCGGACATCTTATGATGACAGCCTGAGACTTGTAACTTTTCAGTCAGACATTTATGAAGACAACCCGAGACTTGTAACTTTTCAGTCAGACATGTTATGATGACAGCAGGAGACCTGTTTCTTTTCAGTCAGACTTTTTATGATGACAGCAGGAGACCTGTTACTTTTCATTCAGACTTGTTATGGTGACAGCCTGAGACTTGTTACTTTTCAGTCAGATTTGTTATAATAACAGCCTGTGACTTGTCTCTTTTCAGTCAGACATGTTATGATGACAGCCTGAGACTTGTTACTTTTCAGTCGGACATGTTATGATGACAGCCTGAGACTTGTTACTTTTCAGTCAGACATGTTATGATGACAGCCTGTGACTTGTCTCTTTTCAGTCAGACATGTTATGTTGACAGCCTGAGACTTGTTACTTTTCAGTCAGACTTGTCATGATGACAGCAGGAGACTTGTAACTTTTCAGTCAGACATGTTATGATGACAGCCTGAGACTTGTTACTTTTCAGTCAGACATGTTATGATGACAGCCTGTGACTTGTCTCTTTTCAGTCAGAGATGTTATGGTGACAGCCTGAGATTTGTAACTTTTCAGTCAGATTTGTTATAATAACAGCCTGTGACTTGTCTCTTTTCAGTCAGACATGTTATGATTACAGCCTGAGTCTTGTAAATTTCAATTTCTCAAATTGCAGCAGAATGCATGTTTTACACCATTATTTAATTTTTCCATTGGGAGAGTGGGATTGAATTCCACCTTACCCCCTTTTTGGCAAGCATTTTTCAGATTGTCACATGCCTAACTTTGAAAACCCTTGACAGCTATGAAGACCCTATTGAAATTTTGAGAATCAGGCCTAATTTTAGCCTTATTTCAGACACTGTGTTCTTTATAAAAATGTTAAAACAATACATTATCAAGTGTTATACAATTTGCTGTGCAATAGAATACATTTCATGACACAGTAAAGTTTTTTTCTGAAAAAGTTTCCTCCCTTGCATCATTGATGCCTTAGTCATAATGAGCTTTTACAGGTTACATAATTGATTACAGCTGTATCAGTTCTGATTTCATGATTTGCTAATCACCTAAAAAACAATGGATATACTGGTATACTGATATACTGGTAAACACATGTATGTGCACAACATTGGTTCTTAATGAGTTTTCCTTCCTGCATTATATGCATGCATGAATTTACAGACTTTGCACTGTTGATAGGATAGATAGAATAAATGATGTTTACCCCAGTCATGATTCTTTTAAATATATAAAGGTGGTCAGCTCTGAGATGATAGAGAAACCCCTAGTGCCCTTAGAAAACACGGACAATTGAACTAACAAATTTTCTCACACTCAGATCTGCCACGTTCAAAGGTATGCAGTCAAAGCATTGTGATACATAAGCATGTACTTTAGGCCACTCTGCCACTGAGGCTCCCACCCCCTCCACCACCCCATACTGTTTAGGTTACATGTTTCATAACGGCATATGTAGAGAAGTTTTACTAGAAATATTAGTTGCTGGTATCATTTTTATAATGGACTAATTATTATTGTTTTTCAAATTAATAGGGACCCAAATATCCTTGTATTCATATAACATGAATTGTGATGTTTTTGGTTTTAAAGCATTCATGATAAGTTGTCAGTTCTGGTATAAACAGTTCTCTTCTTTTTGTTTAAGCCACAGAGACTGGAAGAAGAACAGTGTGCTAAAGATAACCTGGTAGAGATGCTCTTTACGGGTGATGATTAGGGGACCAAAGTAGCCTAATAACGACCAAATTTTTACACAATAATGAAACAAATATATACATTTTTTAAAAAAAGACTTTCCAAGGAATGTTTTTTTTTCAAAAAGGTTGATAATCATAAACAGTTATTTAATTCTTTCATATATACATGTACTTTTAAATTATATTTGTTTATACATTGTATATCTAGAAACATTTTGCTAGTCATGGTCTGATATAAAATTATCTGATTTGTTTACTGTAAAGAGTGAAATACATCATGTATTAAATTAAAACAAAGTTGTATTAGCTCTATGAACACTAATAATGATAATAATTAATCTACGGCAATTAATTGTGTTTTTTACTCTTTATGTAAATTAGGCCAATTTTTGATGGGTGATTATTAAAATTTTATGACAGGGATTGAAATTGTTTGTGATTATTATATTTATAATTTTATTTATTATTATTATTATTATTATTTTGACACTGCTGCCATTCATCTTATATTCTGATTTTCTTCCAATTTTGCCTCAAATATTCTATTTGAAAAATCCAGGAATCATTCAGATCATAAATTTAGGTACTCTTGTTGATGCAGTCCTAGGTAGTATATAGTATATGCAACAAATTTGGTGTATTTAACAATTTTAGGTTTTCTGTGGACATCGCTTTTCTGTTAAGTTTGCAATTGAAATATTATCAAAAATTATTTTCATTCGTCAATAACTGTTAGGCTGGTGGCTTAATTTGTGTTTACAAATGACATTGTATCCGTTTGTCTAGGTTCAAGACCAACTCATTTTCTAGTTTTGTTCATTTGCTTGCTAAAGTTTATTGGTTTCTTTTGATATGCTGTGTTTTCCTCTAAACTAACTGCTTCAATACCATTATAAATAAAACGCTCTTGAGTGTGGCATAAAACATTTAATTTACTTCACTCTATTCTGTTTCAAATTATTGTCTTTTTCATTATATTTTATTCATTAAAGGTTTAAAGCCTTGATAGCGATTATTTTACTTAACCCCAGAATTGTTTTAAAAAGGTCTTTTTAAGATTAATTTACCAAGGTTTTCATTTCAGGCTACAGAGTAAGGTACAGTGGAGTTTTGCTTTTGTCAAGAATGTTTTACTTATATAGAGACAGTAAGCTCTCAGATGGTAGAGAATACTGGAGTGCCAAAAAACCCGTCAACATGTGGCAAGCAAAGTAATAAACTTTCTTACACTGAACCTGGTCTGCCTCAATGGAGTTCTAGCCCAGAGTAAAGATACAATGATTCACAAGTCATCTGAAAAGTTCACCCTGCTTTGTAGGTGATCTGTCAGGCGGTTTGATGTCTTAACTACAAACTCTTGTCGTCTGTTTTGTAAATTAAAATGTCTGCTTTTTATAATTTTGATAAAGTATATGAATTATTCTGAACTTTTTAATCTCCAGGATGCACATGATCTTTGTGACTAAGTAGTTCAAAATGTCAGATTACAGATCACAGAGTCACTTCCTGCCTAGGTTTAAATCTCATGCAGGCATATCCTAGTGTGTGAAAATTTGTCTGAGTGAAAATTTGTTTACTTGACAAAGGTCAGTGGTTTTCTTCAAGTACACCAGTTTCTTCTTCCCCCATGCTAAAACTTAGCACTTCCAAACTGGTGAAAAATCTTGACTTGGTGTAAAACACCATTACCTCACTCTAATTTACCAGGACGGTAACATACAGCCTTCCTACACAACTTGTTATGGAAATGATTATAAATATATGTACTATATTTTTGAAGGGTCAAAATACATGAGCCTTATTTCCAAACAAATTGTTATAAAACACAACAATACCAGATTAATACATTCAGGCATGTTTAATATACAAACAAAAAAGAATTGCACTTTGTACAAAGAATATAATATAAATACTAAATAAGGCATGTGCCAGCATGCTTAACATGACAACATTGTAATAATGGGAGACCACTCAGTATACACAGCTATGTGTCAAATCACAAGTTGAAAGCACTATGGTTAATTGTTGATGCTGTTTTCAATGGTAACATTAATATGTACCTGTAAATATAATAGAAAGATTTACTTTAGCAAGATAGAAAACCTATTAATATAAGATTTGAATATTAAATAAAATGTAGAAGAATTTAGATCCACCAATGTAGTTTTGTTTCCAGAGAAAAAACATTTTCCTTGGCACCTGGTCTCATTTTTAAATTTTATAAGGGTGTAAGGTTAAACAGACTGAACAATTCAGTACTCCCTGATAGATGATATAAGGTGACTGTCAAATAAAAAACTTGACATTTTCACTATTATTTTTATTTGAATTTCAAATTTAAATTTCAAATGCTGTAAATTTTGTATAAACAGTGGATTTTTGGTAACTAAATCTTTGTTATCTATAATACTTCAATAACTCATGAATTATAAATTGGTATGGCATTTCTTGTATCATTAAGTTAATATATAAAAAAGAAACTAAAATCAAAGATCAGACTCCAGTTTCACAATTATTTTTTAAACTAAGATTTTCTTTATAATAAATTTAGCAATTTTTGTGTGTTCTTTAAAATGCCACCTAAAATTCTTGAATATTATTAAGTTATAAAGATTTCAAAATTGCTTGATTTAAGTTAAGGAAAATCTAAGTTAATGAATGATTGTGAAACCAGGGCTGGTGCATGCTATCAAAATAGAACATTTATAAAATTATTGTTTATTTACCTTTCGATTTTGCACCACTCATCATTCCTCCATTTCCAGCCATTGCTTTCATCATGCTGCTCATTCCCATGCCCATTCCTTTCCTCATCATGCCCATTCCTTTTCCCATCATGCCCATATCCATTCCTTTTCCCATCATACCCATGTCCATTCCTTTTCCCATCATCCCCATGTCCATCCCTTTTCCCATCATGCCCATTGGTTTTCCCATCATGCCCATGTCCATTCCTTTTCCCATCATGCCCATTTCTTTACCCATCATACCCATGTCCATTCCTTTACCCATCATGCCCATGTCCATTGGTTTTCCCATCATACCCATGTCCATTGGTTTGCCCATCATACCCATGTCCATTCCTTTTCCCATCATGCCCATTCCTTTACCCATCATACCCATGTCCATTCCTTTTCCCATCATACCCATACCCATTCCTTTTCCCATCATGCCCATGTCCATTCCCTTTCCCATTCCCATGTCCATACCCATCTCTTTTCCCATCATCCCCATGCCCATTTCTTTTCCCATCATACCCATGTCCATTCCTTTTCCCATTCCCATGTCCATGCCCATTCCTTTTCCCATCATACCCATATCCATTCCTTTGCTCATCATACTCATATCCATTCCTTTGGCCATTCCCATGTCCATTCCTTTGCCCATCATGCCCATGTCCATACCCATAGGCTTACCCATCTTGCCCATGTCCATTCCTTTACCCATCATACCCATGTCCATTCCTTTTCCCATCATACCCATTTCTTTACCCATCATACCCATGTCCATTCCTTTTCCCATCATGCCCATGTCCATTCCTTTTCCCATCATGCCCATTTTCTTACCCATCATCATACCCATGTCCATTGGTTTTCCCATCATGCCCATGTCCATTGGTTTTCCCATCATACCCATGTCCATTCCTTTTCCCATCATGCCCATTTCTTTACCCATCATACCCATGTCCATTCCTTTTCCCATCATACCCATGCCCATTGGTTTTCCCATCATACCCATGTCCATTGGTTTACCCATTCCCATTGGTTTTCCCATCATACCCATGTCCATTTTCTTAGGCATCATGCCCATGTCCATTGGTTTTCCCATCATACCCATGTCCATTAGTTTTCCCATCATACCCATATCCATTTTCTTACCCATCATGCCCATGTCCATTTGTTTTCCCATCATACCCATGTCCATTGGTTTTCCCATCATACCCATATCCATTTTCTTGGGCATCATGCCCATGTCCATTGGTTTTCCCATCATACCCATGTTCATTGGTTTTCCCATCATACCCATATCCATTTTCTTAGGCATCATGCCCATGTCCATTCCTTTGCCCATGCCCATGCCCATGCCCATGCCCATATTCATTTTCTTGGGCATCATGCCCATGTCCATTGGTTTTCCCATCATACCCATGTCCATTGGTTTTCCCATCATACCCATATCCATTTTCTTAGCCATGCCCATGCTCATATCCATTCCTTTACCCATACCCATATCCATTCCTTTGCCCATGCCCATGCCCATGCCCATGTCCATTCCCATAGCCATCCCTTTTCCCATGCCCATGCCCATATCCATTGGCTTTGTGCCACCTTTACCTCCTGTAAAAGAAATATAATAAATACAAGTTTGACTCTACAAATAAACAACAAATTACCAAAAATAACCAAATTAACATATATTTAGAATGCAAATAAGAATTTGTGTAATCTATAGCATTTCTAACTGGTTTTATAAAGGAAAAAGCTATTAGAGATCTTTTTCATGTAATTGTTGCAGATGATTTGAGAAGTACTATTCAACAAAGCGTTCATTTATTGCGACTTTTTTTGTCCTTTTACTCATGTATAATCCATTTCTGACCAAAGTTTAGCTTCAATATTGAAGAAAGATAAAACATAATTTTTGGTACATAAAGAAACCTTTTTTTAAAAAAAATGAATTCTTACCTTTTGAGGCATATCGCTTGTATCCTAAACAAAAAGAACAAAAAACAAATAATAATATTATTTTTATTTTTTAAATTATTTTTTATTCATTTTAATTATTATTATTATTATTTTTGTTAAGTATATGCATGTTAATTTTGTTCTTTTCCGTAGTAGATTTATATTTCTTATATGTCGTTGGTTGAATTTGTATCGATAATTTTTTTTTTTTTTTTTTTAAACAATTTTTTATACTTTCAAAAATTAATCTTAACCGGAAGTTAATATTGCGCATTAATTAGTTGTAGTATTTATGATCTTCTAAATGCTAGTGTGTACTAATGGTGGTACTAGTTCATTCACTTGCAATGTCATAGATAAAAATCGCAGACTACTAAGGTCATTATAATGGTTCCAATCCAATCATGACAGGAAAGGGAAATTCTTTTTATATGCGGTCGACTGTGATTAAACCCGCGGCATAGACGCCTTGGGGTTTTGAAGCATATACCACTAGGCCACCGCGGCCAAAACTTCTTCGAAATAAAATACATCATTAAGATTACTGGTCTTCGAAAGTCTAAATAAAGGGGAAGAAAAAATTATTATTGATTTTGATTTGCGGTCACTGTAATGTTATTTTACATACAAGATAAAGAATTAAATTTATATAAAAATCAAACTGAAAATTGTGTAAAAAATGACAGAGATTTAAATATCTTATTCAACTCATAAACATCAATTAAACTTACTCTTTTTGGAGCCCATCATCATTGGTTTCATTCCACCATCCATCATCATTGGTTTCATTCCACCATCCATCATCATTGGTTTCATACCGCCCATCATCATTGGTTTCATACCACCCATCATCATCGGTTTCATTCCACCATCCATTATCATTGGTTTCATACCGCTCATCATCATAGGTTTCATTCCACCATCCATCATCATTGGTTTCATACCGCTCATCATCATAGGTTTCATTCCACCATCCATCATCATTGGTTTCATACCACCCATCATCATTGGTTTCATACCGCCCATCATCATTGGTTTCATTCCGCCATCCATCATCATTGGTTTCATACCGCTCATCATCATTGGTTTCATTCCACCATCCATCATCATTGGTTTCATACCGCCCATCATCATTGGTTTCATTCCACCGCCCATCATCATCATTGGTTTCATACCACCCATCATCATAGGTTTCATTCCACCGTCCATCATCATCATTGGTTTCATACCGCCCATCATCATTGGTTTCATTCCACCGCCCATCATCATTGGTTTCATACCACCACCCATCATCATAGGCGGCATCATTGGTTTCATTGGCATCATTGGTGGCATCGTTGGCATTGGCATCATTGGTGGCATTGTTGGCATTGGTTTCATTGGTGGCATAGTTGGCATTGGCATCATTGGAGGCATTGTCGGTTTCATTGGCATCATCATCATAGACATGCTACCGGAACCGCTTCCCTGTCCTGCGCCGCCACTAGCACCACCTGAACCACCTGCGTTTGCACCAGCCCCTTCAGCACCTTCTACATCATCAGGGGGAGCAGCTGGTGCTCCTCCTGACATAGAAGCCATCATCATTGGGGTACCACCGGCCATTTTTTGCATTCCCATCATTGGAGCCATTGACATTTTTTGCATACCCATCATCGGTGTCATACCCATCATAGAGGGCATACCCATCATAGAGGGCATACCCATCATATTTGCCCCGTCCATCATCATCATTTTCATACCTAAAATGTTGAAAAGGAAGAGGATATTAAGCATTTCCATCTCGAGATTTCAGGATTAAAATGATTAAAATCTTTTTAATCAAACTTTTATTTTTGAAATTAATTCAGTTCTTGGAAATTATTATTTATTTATTTACTTTTTGCTACCTGCATTTTATTTTAATTTTTTCCTTATGAGTGATCTGTTTTTATCTTTAAAAATTTTTCAAAATATTTATTGCTTGATAAAAATGTTTCCAGCAAGACATAGCATGAAAAGAGTGTGCTCACTTCTGAAACAGAAAAAACCCTCATTTTGATCCCCTCTATAATTTTGGAATTCTTTCATTTATTTTTTTTATCAGCCCGCCTCGATGTTTTGTCACTTTGTTCGATTGAACAGCGGGTGAAGATAGATCGAGGCGTTATATTTTTAATATATTAAGTTACCTGCTCCTCCCCCGCCACCTGCACCACCTCCATTTGTTAACCCGAAAAGAAGGAATGTACACACGGTAATAGATAGAAACTTCTTCATCCTGAGATGTCTGAAATTATACAGAAATAAATGTTTTTATAAATAAAAAATATAAATAGTTATAATAGTGTCTTGTCAGGTAGTGTAATTGTAAGATACCAGTTAAAGATTTATAGAAACATACTTTTCAAAGCTAAGCTAGTGAATAACTGCATGAATTAACATTTCCAATAAAACAAAAAAATGAAGTAATTATCAACAGCTTTTCTATTTTAGACCTATTACTCCAATTAGATGAGAATGAAGCACAGTATATAAACATGTATATGTGTTGCCAAAAGTGTCTTGTGCTGATTTTGAATTTCTATTAAAATAATGCATTCAAAATCAGTAGTTGTCATGTGTTGATTTTGAATGCATTATTTTAATAGAAATTCAAAATCAGCACATGACTGAAAAGAATAGATAAATAAATCAATTAATAACCAGAGCACTTTCCTACTTAAATTGAGATCGGTTAAATTTGCTTTAACGTTTTACATAATTGAAAAAAAAAATACAAAAAACATATTTTTAAGATTGGAAAGTGTTTTTCTGTTATATGTAAATTTTGTGAATTAAAATTCAACACCGCTTGGAGTATTAATTAGATAATGTTATATAACAAGTAATTTAAAAATACTAAATACAATTTTCAGATTTTTTTATACCAATACCCTTCTTATTTACTCCAATAATAATATGAAGTTATCTTGACTCTCGTCAGATGATAAATGGAGAAATACCATAAATATGAAAGTTTTGTTTTCGATTAGGAATATGCATGAATGCAAAAAAAAAAAAAAAAAAGAAAAAGAAAAAAAAAAGAAATATATATATATATATATATAAATATATATATATATATATATATATATATATATATATATATATATATATATATATATATATAAAGTGTATTTATGAATTATTAAACAATTATGTTGATGACATCTGTTCTTTCTAAGTCTTTTTACTTGAAAATTATTATTATCTATTTGTAATAATTTCCTTTAACGGACAGTTAAATGCCTTGATATTAAGAACTCGATACAAGTGAGTTTCATAAAAATTTATCAACGATATATTTTATATTTCTGAAATGTTAAGCTGCTTTAAATTTTAATTCAGCATTAATAAACTGCTAAAATTTTCACAAAAATTTATGCTTTTTAAATATTAGTTGCGGCATATGAAAATGATTGTATTGAACTTATATTTTTTTTTCAAAATAGCATGTTTAAAAAGATATAGGTTTCAGGCATATAGTGCTAATTTGTACCACGGTTTCAACTAAATTTCTCAATAAGTTTTATCGGTTTCCGTTTTACTAGTTGACATTAAATTAAAAATTGTAATATAAATGTACAATTATAACAAAAACATGTAATAGTTTTTGCATATAATGATTATTATAAACATATAATAGATTTGTCTTTAATATTTATTACACGGCTTTTGTGAGTTAATTGAAATATTTCTAAAATTGTAAAATTTCTTAACGTTTTTGAAAACAGAAATTTTGTTGTCTTGAATCAAGCAAAGCATTACATTGAATTCGCAAAAAGTAAAACAATACGTTTTCGTCAAAATATTACAATCCAATACATTTAATGCCAAATCCGCTAAGATAATAAAAAATTTATATTTTCACAATATCCTTTCCCGTTATCCAAGTACAGGATATCACTAAAAGTACACCAGAAATGAAACTAATTTTATCTGCAAGAAGTCATAATTATGATAACGTTCTCCATCTATTGTTCCAAACTATGTTCTATCCAGATATTAAATAATGAGCTAAATAATTTATTGAAAGAAATTTTAAAACTTTAAATAAGTATTAAATAATAAGAAATATTAATTTCTATTTAACTTGAAATATTCATACCTTATTTGGCTTTCCTAGATATTCCAAAGGAAATAACTATAGATGAAGGAGGCACCGATACTGTCGTCTGCTTCTTTTTATATAACACTTCAACAGGAAAGAAAACATGTCTTAGGTGTTAAACAGTCACTTTACAACATCCGAAGGTGGATGTTCGATTTGTTACATCACGAGGGGACAATTTCAAAAATTAAAAACCAGATTTTACAGGTGCATTTAAAACCTAGCAATGAAAGATTTAGTTTTTACCTTGAGCATATTTAGCACTTTGCCGTTCTGAATTGATTTATTTAGCATTTTGTCGTTCTGAATTGATTTATTCGGCATTTTTCAGTTTTAATTTGATTTATTAAACATTTTGCCGTTAATTTATTCGACACTTTGCCGTTCTGAATTGATTTATTCGGCATTTTCAGTTTTCATTTGATTTATTTAGCATTTTGCCGTTCTGAATTGATTTATTCGGCATTTTCAGTTTTCATTTGATTTATTTAGCATTTTGTCGTTCTGAATTGATTTTTTCGACATTTTCAGTTTTCATTTGATTTATTTAGCATTTTGCAGTTCTAAATTGATTTATTCGACATTTTCAGTTTTCATTTGATTTATTTAGCATTTTGTCGTTCTGAATTGATTTTTTCGACATTTTCAGTTTTCATTTGATTTATTAAGCATTTTGCCGTTCTGAAATGATTTATTCGACATTTTCAGTTTTCATTTGATTTATTTAGCATTTTGTCGTTCTCAATTGATTTATTATAGCATTTTGTCGTTCTGAATTGATTTATTTAGCTTTTTGCAGTTTTCATTTGATTTATTTAGCATTTTGCCGTTCTGAATTGATTTATTCGACATGTTCAGTTTTCATTTGATTTATTTAGCATTTTGCCGTTCTGAATTGATTTATTCGACATTTTCAGTTTTCATTTGATTTATTTAGCATTTTGCCGTTCTGAATTGATTTATTCGACATTTTCAGTTTTTATTTGATTATTTAGCATTTTGCCGTTCTGAATTGATTTATTTAGCTTTTTGCAGTTTTCATTTGAGTTATTTAGCATTTTGCCGTTCTGAATTGATTTATTTAGCTTTTTGCAGTTTTCATTTGATTTATTAAGCATTTTGCATTTCTAAATTGATTTATTCGACATTTTCAGTTTTCATTTGATTTATTTAGCATTTTGCCGTTCTGAATTGATTTTTTCGACATTTTCAGTTTTCATTTGATTTATTAAGCATTTTGCCGTTCTGAAATGATTTATTCGACATTTTCAGTTTTCATTTGATTTATTTAGCATTTTGTCGTTCTCAATTGATTTATTATAGCATTTTGTCGTTCTGAATTGATTTATTTAGCTTTTGCAGTTTTCATTTGATTTATTTAGCATTTGTCGTTTCTGAATTGATTTTATTCGGCACTTTGCCGTTCTGAATTGATTAATTTAGCTTTTTGCAGTTTTCATTTGATTTATTTAGCATTTTGCCGTTGTGAATTGATTTATTCGGCATTTTCAGTTTTCATTTGATTTATTTAGCATTTTGCCGTTCTGAATTGATTTATTCGATATTTTCAGTTTTCATTTGATTTATTTAGCATTTTGCCGTTCTGAATTGATTTATTCGACATTTTTAGTTTTTCATTTGATTTATTTAGCATTTTGCCGTTCTGAATTGATTTATTCGGCACCTTTCAGTTTTCATTTGATTTATTTAGCATTTTGCCGTTCTGAATTGATTCATTCGACATTTTCAGTTTTCATTTGATTTATTTAGCATTTTGCCGTTTGAATTGATTTATTCGGCACTTTCAGTTTTCATTTGATTTATTTAGCATTTGCCGTTCTGAATTGATTCATTCGACATTTTCAGTGTTTCATTTGATTTATTTAGCATTTTGCCGTTCTGAAATTGATTTATTTAGCTTTTGCAGTTTTTCATTTGATTTATTTAGCATTTTGCCGTTCTGAATTGATTTAATTAGCATTTTATCATTCTCAATTGATTTATTATAGGCTTTGCCGTTCTCAATGGGTTATTTAGCATTTTGTCGTTCTCAATTGATTCATTATAGCATTTTGCCGTTCTGAATTGATTTATTTAGCTTTTTGCAGTTTTTATTTGATTTATTTAGCATTTTGCCGTTCTGAATTGATTTATTCGACATTTCAGTTTTCATTTGATTTATTTAGCATTTGCCGTTCGAATTGATTTATTCGACATTTTCAGTTTTCATTTGATTTATTTAGCATTTTGCCGTTCTGAATTGATTTATTCGACATTTTCAGTTTTTATTTGATTTATTTAGCATTTTGTCGTTCGGAATTGATTTATTCGACATTTTCAGTTTTCATTTGATTTATTTAGCATTTGGCCGTTCTGAATTGATTTATTCGGCACTTTCAGTTTCATTTGATTTAATTTAGCATTTTGCCGTTCTGAATTGAGTTATTCGACATTTTCAGTTTTTATTTGATTTATTTAGCATTTTGTCGTTCTGAATTGATGTATTCGACATTTTCAGTTTTCATTTGATTTATTTAGCATTTTGCTGTTCTGAATTGATTTATTTGACATTTTCAGTTTTTATTTGATTTATTATAGCATTTTGCCGTCTGAATTGATTTATTTAGCTTTTTGCAGTTTTCATTTGAGTTATTTAGCATTTTGCCGTTGTGAATTGATTTATTCGGCACTTTGCGTTCTGAATTGATTTATTAGTTTTTTGCAGTTTTCATTTGATTTATTTAGCATTTTGCCGTTCTCAAATGATTGAATTAGCATTTTATCATTCTCAATTGATTTATTATAGGCTTTGCCGTTCTCAATGGTTTATTTAGCATTTTGTCGTTCTCAATTGATTCATTATAGCATTTTGCCGTTCTGAATTGATTTATTTAGCTTTTTGCAGTTTTCATTTGATTTATTTAGCATTTTGCCGTTCTGAATTGATTTATTCGACATTTTCAGTTGTTTCATTTGATTTAATTTAGCATTTTTGCCGTTTCTGAATTGATTTATTCGACATTTTCAGTTTTCATTTGATTATTTAGCCATTTTGTCGTTCTGAATTGATTTATTCGACATTTTCAGTTTTTATTTGATTTATTTAGCATTTTGCCGTTGAATTGATTTATTCGACATTTTCAGTTTTTCATTTGATTTATTTAGCATTTTGCCGTTCTGAATTGATTTTTTCGACATTTTCAGTTTTCATTTGATTTATTTAGCATTTTGCCGTTCTGAATTGATTTATTCGACATTTTCAGTTTTCATTTGATTTATTATAGCATTTTGCCGTTCTGAATTGATTATTTAGCTTTTTGCAGTTTTCATTTGATTTATTTAGCATTTTGCCGTTCTGAATTGATTTTATTCGGCACTTTGCCGTTCTGAATTGATTATTTAGTTTTTTTTGCAGTTTTCATTTGATTTATTTAGCATTTTGCCGTGCTCAAATGATTTATTTAGCATTTTATCATTCTCAATTGATTTATTATAGGTTTTTGCCGTTCTCAATGGTTATTTAGCATTTTTGTCGTTCTCAGTTGATTTATTATAGCATTTTGTCGTTCTCAATTGATTTATTTTAGCATTTTTGCAGTTTTCATTTGATTTATTATAGCATTTTGCCTTTCTCAATTGATTTATTTAGATTTAAAGTTGTTTTCCTTTGCAATGCAATTTTATGCTAATTTTTTTATGTTTGAATTAAAGCATTCATAATCAGTCTATGATACAAGTTAAAAAAAACTATGATAATTTATCTACAGAATTTGCATAAAAAATTTTAAACAGAATTTGGATATTGTTTCTCAACAACTGACAATATTGAATGTTTGTATTCACAAAATCTAAGCATATCAAGCACAGAATCAGTTGTTTAAAAGAATTTTAAGATATAAAGATAGCACAAACAGGAAGTTTGCCAGAATATCAGGTGGTATCCCGCATTTTTTGGAAGAAAAATTTTGATCACATGAAAAAAGATCACACCAGTTGACGTTTTTCCGGTAAAATGACGTTATTCCGGTAAAAAAAAAACGTTATTCCGATAACAATGACGTTATTCCGGTAACAATGACGTTATTCCGGAATTTCGCGACTTAACAAAACTTTTCCAAAACATTCCACATTTACATTACAGGCCGGCTCATACAAAAGACTTTTAAATTTGAGATATTGCTTTCTCGCCAGGCGCTTGGGATTTGGACTATAGAGTATTGACTGGTTCACTCGGTGCCGGGATAATAGACTGGGGGGGGGGGGGGAGTGGTATTCTTGTATGCGGCATATTGACTCGATAAGCTAGCACTTTTCCAAAAGTCGCCCTGAGTACACGACCGGCAAAATTCCAATTCGCGATCGCACATCACACACATATACGAACTTTTTTAGATTAATTCATACATATTATGGCCTTTCTTTTGTTGCGAAATTTCGGATATGACGTTAAACAAAATTACAACAACAACAAAAAGTACTTAACTGGACACCTCGTCCAAAACGAAAGTAATATAACTAGTTCTAAGTGTGAATGCGTGTGTGTGTGTGTGTGTTGTTTTATTTTACTTTTGGCTATTGCTTAGTTTTCATTATATGGTTGTTTTCTATATTTGTATTTGCAATTTACCGCTAAAGTGCAACGATAAAATCATAAGCCAAAATGAATAAGGACGAAATTATATATTTATTTTCACGTCATTTTTTACTTTTTTGCTTTTTATTTCCATTACGGCATATTGATATGCAAAAATATCAAGCAGTGACAATTTATTTGTTCAAGGTAATTTTTTATTATCATAAAGCAACTTGTATACGGTCCCTATTTCACGAGTTTTTCTTTTTAAGTTCGCGAAACATCGTGATTTAAAAAATGTAAGAAATTAACTTACAAGCTGAATATAGCGACATTATGTTGTCAACGGCGTGTTGATAACCCCTCAACATGTAAGTAAGAGCAATTAATTTTTACGCTTTTGGTATCAAGTTTAACGAACCGAGCGTGAAAAACAATGATATGTATATTGTCTAATTGGCAATTATGTAATGGAAGTCTCCTAAGTGAACTTACAATGTAATGTGAAATACTTCCTAATTCATTGATTCTATACAGAAAATTTTAATTTGATAAAATGCCACTCAAAAATTACCAAAGCATATCTTCGACGTCATCATTTACAGGTAGTACATTTATTGTTAAACTTTTTTCCCGTACATGTATATTATTTTATTGTTTTTTGGTATTAAAAATTAATTAGAAAAGAACTAATTGAAAGGGACGAGTTTCACAATTAACTCTTGTTTTTATTATTATTATTATTATTATTATTTTTTTTTTTTTTTTTTTTTTTTTTTTTTTCAATACAAAAAAAATAATGATTGGTGTTCGTTTGTAAATTATAAGATGAAAATGCGTCTGATGCAAAGAAACAACCGTAAAACAGATACTAAAAATTTTAATCACCAGGAAATTTTTGGGGTTATATTTTGATATCTGAACTACAATATCCGTAGGAAAAATTAATGGAATAAATAACATTTATTGTATTAAACAGACTTTCAAGAAAAACATGAAAAGGAGGAGCTGTAAGTATAATACATGAATGTCTAGAGAAACAAACTTATGTGTGCTGAAATAAAATTTATATCTCTGCAGGAAAATAGAAAGAAAAGTATGGGCAAGTTATATTCTGGTTTTTGTCTTTAATTGAATGGTCTAATTGATTTATTGAATGATTGATTGATGTTTTGCGATTTGATCATCTTTGAGAAGTCTGTCCAAAGTATTGAACAAAATATTGAGAAAGTAGGTGTCATTTTTACACTAATTGTTTAAAATCAATATAAATGCTATATGTTAAACGTTCTCGAATTTAACCAGGAAAGATTTGATCATACTTAAACTTTTTTTGTTTTTCAATAACTAAATTTTATCCAAAAAAGTAAAACATTTTTATTTTATAAACATAAATTTAAATAATAGAATTTGAAAAGTTTTTAAAACATTTGACTTTTAACTTTTAATCTTTTTCATGTCGTCAGTTTCAGCTAGATCCGAGTGCCAACTGAACGTTGATGAGAACAGTTACAATTGTTTGATTTTCACTGGATATGTTTTTTTTTTTTGTCAGGCTAAAGTTATTTTAATATGACTTTTGCCATGCTGTTTTATGTTGTTAATTTAAATAATAAAGTGAAACAGCAACTGATCTTACCAAATTATATGTTACACACAAAAAACTTCTAGAGAAATATTATCTTCCTTTATACTATCTAACATGTCTTCAGAGAGAATCTCTAAAATTATACTCTTAAAAGGAAGAAAAATAAAACGTTCGGGATATCGTCAATTCTAATTTGCTACATCAATCATTCAATGGCGTAAATTTATTATGACGTAATCACGGCCACTGCAATACTGCTGACATTTCCAATGAAAATGCTACGGTTAATGTATTATTGCGCAAATTCTTTAGCCTTTTATTATTTGAAAAGTTGTCAAAAAATAATAATAATAAATTAAGACTAACGAAACTGCGTTTTACAATACTAAAACGCGGCCCTGAGTGTTTGGTTATATATAAGCTTGCAGCATGTTTTACGCCATTGTTTCTCATTATTACGTGATAAGATTGCATTTTGTTGTACGCTGGAACACAAAACCCGAGTTATTACAAAGAGCTATGTCACGACTCTAAGGGTTATATTTGATAAGTTATATTAGATACATATATTAAAAAAACAATGATTAGTCACTGTTAAAAAACATCGGTAATAAAAGCAGAGAATATGAGATTTACAAAGCTCTTGGTGGTATTTTTTATAGAAAACTGTTAAACATGGACATGTTATCCGCCAACACAAACAAGAACAAGAAACAATAAAAGTTTATAAAAGGTACAACCAGACAAGACAAGGAAAGAAGGAAAGACAAGCACGTTTTGAGACCACCTACTCCCGGCTGAACGCCGTCTAGAGTTAATAGTACTATTAGAGAATCAACAACCACCCAAATTATTTAACAACAACTGGTTTATGAATATGAAAATATATCTGACTTTACAAACCGTGACTAAAGACATCAAACATGTATGTTATACAATAAATAAAAAAAACTAATATATTCTTTTTTATTTTATCATTAAAAAAAACCATGCTGAATAATAATAATAATAATAAAGCTCCTAATAATATCATTTTTGCTACCAACTCTTGCAGCTCTACATCTAAGAAGTATGACTATATGCATTTTGTATTACAAATCCATTATTTCTGCATAAACATCACCTCTGAAAACTTTTGTTTTATAAACTTTCTTTATTTGTTTTCATTCTGCAAAATAAAACCTCGTTATATTGCTCGTCAATGCATTTACCATTTTACTTCTAACCGCGGAAAGAATGTAAAGCTCTTTTATTCTTTTTTTTAAAGTCTAGAGATTATTAATTTATCGCCAATCCTTTTAATAATTCCAAAGTCTGACTGAAAGAATGGTGGTGATGGATTAAAGTTTCACTGCATATTTAAATGCTTTATGACCTTATTACATACATATGTAACACATATATAAATTAGTAAATTTATGTTACATATAGCATGTTCATTCTAGATCAAAAGATTTAAAAATTTGATACATAAATACATATGTAAAATACTTGTTGACAATATAAAGTAATTTCATTGTCTTTTAGACTATGTAACTTACTGATTTAAAATAACCTTTTCAGGCAAAATCACAGATTAACAAAACTGAATGCAAACGTTCTCATTGTTTGATTTTGTCATTGTACTTTATCAAATGTGTTTTATTTATTATGTATTGCCAAGATTTTTAAAACAAGGAAGTTGTTTCGACTTATCTGGTGGATTTGAAAATAATAAAATAAGTATGTTCTAAAAAATGTTTGACAAAAAAGAACCATAGTTGTGCATGTAAACCACAAATATTGCTATACCGGGTTGATCTAAAGCGCACACTTTGCTTCTCACCGCATAGGTTCGAACCCCGCTTAGGAAGATTCTAGTGTGAGAAAGTTTGTCATTCGAAGGCAGAAATAAAGTGGTCCTCTCCAGGTAAGCCGTTTTTCTCTGCCATGCCACATCTGATCTATCTAAGTGAAAGAATTTGACCGGGACGTAAAACATCAGTTCTGAAATTCACCCCTGTTAGAAAAGTAGGGAAAGCATATGTGGATCTTTGTTTGAATCGTATGTTGAAAGAAACAAGGTAAAGATTATACATATTCATTTCCCTAAAACTATGTAGAGGGAGCATATTTTAATAATTTTTTGTTGCGGTTCTTATTATACCTCCTTTTCAATTCTTGTCCGGAGAGTTTTTCAGAGATGTCTTGTCTGATACATATTGTCGCCTGCCGATACAATATGTAACGTCACAGGTCTTAAAGGGGCGGTTTTAAGCTTTTTCTTCTTTTTTTGGACCTGGTATATTTGATCGATATTTGAGTCCAATTTGGGCTAAAGTAGTTTTGGTTTTGGGGTCACAGTTTTCCCACCCCATTACAATTGGCCCTTGTTCCGCTGTGATTATTGTCAGAACAATGGCTTTGAATTGTTTTTATGACCGATCAGTACGTTCAAAATTATTTTTTGAAATAACAGCCTTATAAAGTGACATAATCGTAGTTTTTATTTGAACTTTTTTGAATTACGTTTTTTTCACCTGTCTTGAAAAGGAAAAACATATAAATATGTTCTTGTTAACAGCCAATGCAGCCAAGAACACGAAGCAATAGGTTCTAATTCCTCACCCGAAGCTTAAAATGAAATTGGTAGATAGGAAGATAGTCAAGTAGCCATTTCTAAATCGAGATTCGCAAACAGCGCAGAAAAAATCATACCTTACTGTTCGATTATATTAAAATCGTACAAATAAAATATAAAAAATGTCACCTGAAGGAAATACAATGATGAAATAAAATAGTTGGTTGAGGATTTATATAGCTAGGTTTCTACCTATCAAATAAACGAGTTCTTAGAAAAGTATCTAAATACATGTAAAATACACGATGTTCATCTAACATGAAATCATGGATCATTAATCAGAGCAGTCAAAATAAACCAATTTATATATAATTCTTTTAATCATTAAATCAGGTAATAAACGTAAAACAAAATAATTAAAATCTAAATTACCATGACGCACATCCGCAAACAGAGACATTGGCTTAATGAACTGGTTGTTATAAGAATGTTTTAATGACAAAAAACTTTGTAACAAATAAAAACAATTTTTCTTTGATAATAAATACATGAATTAATGTTTAATTACTTGTAAGTTCGTCATGCTGATGTTTTTGATAGCGGGTCATTCAGGTGAGTTAATTAAATCATATTACAGGTAATACTTTCCGTCACGTTTCGTTTAGATACATGGATATGGTCATGACCACCGTAATTTCCCAGTATAAATAATCAACATTCCACATTTACATGATTCTTGATTATAGTATAAAAGCCGAAAGCAACATCGATGGTATATGCGCGATACATGCATATTGCATAGTATTTTGGTCCAGTTTTTTACGGTTCAAATGAAAATTTTGAGGGACAAGTGTTTGTCTAGTCGTCAAAAATTGAAAAATTGGTTAGAATTTTCGGACAATTTGCTCGCTAGTGA